>RJWM01005529.1:0-91218 GCA_004363535.1 Dasyprocta punctata | reverse complement strand
ATTGCATCGAGACTTTTGTAAGTAAATGGACACAACTTGAGACCATACTCATAAGTGAAATTAATCAAACTCACATGTGTAAATACTGTATTGTCTCCCTAGTGTAAGAAACTGAAAAAGTATATATGATCCAAAATCTATAATAAATACTGTGTAAGGGTAAGAAACTGCTCAAAGAGGAAAGGTAATTGGGATAGGGGAAAGGAGGAAAGAAGGAAGGGAAAAGGAAAAAGACATAAATTTGTGTGTATATACATATACATATACACACACACATAAGATAGCTAAAATGACTATACTACTAAATGTATTAGTTATTGGAAAAGAACAGTTAATACTCATATGATTAGATCAATATTACATGTCTATGTCTGTTAATCTAAGCATCCCTTTTGGATGTAACAGTATGCAATTTTTCAACCATTGTCAAATTCCTATCATCTCGCTTTGTAAACCTATAATGTTATTGTATTGGATTTGTTGTAGTTGTTTGTTTGTCTCTTTTGCTTTTTGTTTTTGTTTTCTGTGTCTTTTTTCCCTTAAAAAAAGATATGGCATTATATTATGTCTGAACAATATTAGTACAAACCTTTCTTGTTAATGAACTAAGATAAACTAGCTGTATAACTATCTTAACTATCTTGTATATACATATATTTTTCTCTTATTTCTTTTCTTCCTTTCCCCTTTCACCCACATGGTTTGTCTTTTCTTTTGATAGTTTCTTTCCACTCTCTATATTGTATATTTTGAATATTCTTCTTCCTCCTCCTCCCCTTCTTCTCCTTCTTCTTCCTCGTCTTTATTGTCTTCGTCATCGTCTTCTTCTTCTTCTTCTTCTTCTTCTTCTTCTTCTTCTTCTTCTTCTTCTTCTTCTTCTTCTTCTTCTGTTACATCCAAAAGGGTTGCTTAGATAACAGACATAGACATGTAATATTGATCTAATCATATGAGTATTAACTGTTCTTTTCCAATAACTAATACATTTAGTAGTATAGTCATTTTAGCTATCTTATGTGTGTGTATATATATATATATATATATACACACACACACACACACACACACACAAATTTATGTCTTTTTCCTTTTCCCTTTCTCCTTTCCTCCTTTCCCCTATCCCAACCAATCAAAGCAAACCAGTATAAGAGATGTAGGAAATCAACAATAGCTTCCATAATTCCTTTTGATGTTTTCAAAATAGCTGCAGATAACTGGACATAGTAGAAATCAAACAGAAAATAATAGAATAGAAACAATAGAAACAAAACAATGAATGCAATAAAGGACTTTAAAATAAGTCAATAGTAAATCCAAAATTGCTACCATAATACATCTTTCTATCTTTGAAATAGTTGCTCCTGCCATTGGATTTGACATAATCAAAACAAAAGAAAATAGAAACCAACGCAGCAAAACAATGGTAATGATATAGGACTTCCAAAACAAGACCATAGAAAATTCACAATGTCTGAAACCCTCAGAATGAGATCCCCACTAGATGTCATACTGTGTACCACTATCCTCTGAACCTATGATCAGACCACTGGCTCTAGACCTGCAATGTTAGTGAGACAACAAAGCACCACAGGCATCCAATTGCATTTCACCTCAATAACTATCGTCACAGCCTGTGTTTCTCAGGATAAGCCAGTTGCTTATGATGGAGGGGGTGGGGGGATTGGTACTTCTTGTTTGCAAGCCTGCTCTCCAGAATGGTGTGGGGTCTGCCTGTTCCAGTCTGGTGGTAGCCCATGCATGGTGCTGGTTCCCAGACTGGGCTTGCTTGCTGGTGTGGCCTTGTTCTCTCTAACCCTCATCCATGAATGGCACTGACATGGGGAGAGGCTGGGGTCTGCCTGTTCCAGTCTGGAGGTGGCCTGCACATGGAGCTGGTTCCCAGACTTGGCTTGCTTAATGGTGTGGCCTTGTTCTCTCTACCTCCCAGTCTGTGAATGGTGCTGACTCACAGGGAGAGGCTTGGGTCTGCCTGTTCCCATCCAGCAGCAGCACACGCATGGCAATGGTTCCCAGACTGGGCTTGCTTGCTGGTGTGGCCTTGTTCTCTGTACCCCCCACTCTGTGAATGGTGCTGAATCCCATTTTGGATCTTATTTACTGGTTCAGTTTCTCACACTAGTGATAATATTTATACATATGGGTCTGTTTTATTTCACTTATGAGTATGGTCTTGAGTTGCAACCATTTACCTATAAAAGGCTCCAGTTTATCCTTCTTTATGGCTTAACAGTACTCCATTGTATAAAAAACAACATCTTTTTTATGCATGTCTCAGTTGATGGGCATTTGTGTTGCTTCCAAGATGTGACTAATAAAAATTGTGCTGCTGTAAATATAGGTGCACATATATCACTCTGGTATGATGTTTTAGTTCTTCTGGGAAGATACCCAGGAGAATAGCCAGGTTGAATGGGACTTGTAATCTTAGTTTTTTAAGAAACATCCACACTGATTGCCATAGTGGTTGCAGCAGTCTACACTCCCCCACCATTAGTGGAGAGGTTTCCTTTTCTCTCACAGCTTCACCAGCACTTGTTATTGGTTGATTTCTTGATGATAACCATTCTTTCTGAGGTGAGATGAAATTTCAGTGCTGTTTTAATGTGCATTTCTTGAATAATTAATGAACAGTTTTTCATGTATTTATTTGCTGTTTGTGTTTCTTCATCTAAGAACTGTATATTCATCTCAGTTGCTCATTTTTGGATTAGGTCTTTGAATTTGGGGAGTCTGATTTTTTTCAATTCTTTACATGTTCTTGATATGAATCCTTTTGTTGTAGAAATAGGACAGAACTGGATGGAAGACACATAGCACCAAGGCTCTTGGAAGGCAATGGCTTTATTATGCCAGCAGGCTGTTGGGAACCCAGTTCCAAATCATCAGCCCCAATTTGGTATTAAACAGAAACTAATATATGTTTTAAGTGGGAAGTACAAAAATCTGATAGCAAGTTATTTTATAGTTGGTTGCATGTGTTTTTCATACATTGTTAGGCAGATTCATTTTGGGCAGGTTTATTCATGGGGGTTTCTTATCATATAGTAGGAAAGTAGGGGCTTGGGTGTGAGTAAAATCAATCATGTCTTTGATTGAGCCAGTCTGTCCTCAGGTGGTAAGTCCTTGAAATAAGCTAATATAACAGAATATCTTTACAGGCTGGGGAGTGCAGCTAGGTTATGTTTACCTTATAAGTTGCTGTTGGCATTGTATGTCAAGGTCAACTGAGTCTGACAGTCTGTGAGATGGGCTGGACCTATAGAGCCTGTCCTTAGCGTAATATCAGCCTGTGAGTTTGAAAGTTTCTGTGTCACTTTAGGACAACTGGCTATAATTTTTCCCCATTCTGTTGTTTGTCTTTTTACTCTGTTGGTGATTTACTTTGTCATGCAAAAGTTTTTAAATAAGGTATGATCCCATTTGCTGATTCTTTGTAATATTTCCCTTATAGTCTGTGTTTTGTTCATGAAGTCTCTGCCAAAACCTATATCTTTAAGATTTCTACCTATTTTCTCTTCTAGTAAATTTAGTGTTTCTATTTGAATATTTAGATCTTTGATCCATTTTGACTTTAGTTTAGTGTATGGTGATAGGCATGGGTCTAGTTTTAGTCTTTGGACTATATGGAAAGCCAGTTTTCCCAGCACCATTTATTAAAAAGACTATCTTTCTTTCAGTGAACATGTTTGGCTCCTTTGTCAAACATAAGGTTGCTGAGTGTGTTTGGAGTTGCATCTACATCTTCTGTTCTGTACTACTGATCCACAGGTCTTTTTTTCCCCGAATATCATGCTGATTTTATCACAGTACCTTTGCAGTATAATTTCAGGTCTGGGATTGTGATTTTCCCTCACTTTCCTTTGTTGCCAAGAATTACTTCTGCTATTCTAGGTCTCTTCTGGTTCCAAATGAATTTTAGGAGTGTTTCCTCTAGATCTGTGAGGTATGCTAATGTTATTTTGATTACTATTGCATTAAAGTGTACAGTAGTTTTACAAGTATAGCCATTTCCACTATGTTGGTTCTTCCTATCCAAAAACAAGGAATATCTTTCTGTTTTCTGATCTCCTCTTTGATCTCCTTTTTTAGGGTACTGTAATTTTCACTGTAGAAATCTTTTGCATTTTTTGTTAGTTTTTTATTAATAATAATAATAATAATGATCAGAATAAAGCAAAACAGAGGGAACCATATTGGGCCTTGAAGACAAGACAAGAGAATCCCCCATACTTGCTACATTGCCTACTGTCACCTTCCAAAGAGATGCTCAGGTTGCTGACCAGAGGCCTGCAAAATCTACGAAACAATACTAGCAAATAGTTGCTTAATGTTCCTTGGTTGCTATCAATTTAGCCAGACCTCCGAAACAGCAGGTTGCTGACTGGGGGGTGGGGTGGGGGGTGGGGGGTGTGTTTGTCCCTGATTCCAAGCCCGCATGCCGGTGCCCCTCGGGCCCAGCGGGCTGGGCCCCAGAAGGGGCCATTCTCGTTCTCCTCCATTTTTTGTTAGATTGATTCCTAAGTATTTCATTTTTTTTAGATGCTATTGTGAAAGGTGTGCTTTCTCTAATTTCTCTCTCTGTGGGTTTGTTGCTTGTGTACAATAATGCTATTGATTTTTGAGTGTTGACTTTGTATCGCACTACACTACTGAATTTGGATATTAAATCTGCAAGTTTTTTGGTGGAGTTTTTGGGGGTCTTCTTTGTAGAGTATCATGTCCTCTGCAAATAATGATAATTAACTTCTTCCTTTCCTATCTTTGGTTTCATTTTTAATTCTATAAAGGCCCCTTTTCCTGCAGTCAGGGACTGTGGGTTTTGACTAATTAATTCCCATTTCTGACTTCCTATGTGTGTGTCGTGTACCCTTGAATGATGGCACAACAAAGGTGGGAGCTCCTCAGAGAAAGACTATTCAAATGCTCACCTGGCTGCACCCCTTGTGGGCAGTTAGGTGTGACTTAGCTAAGGAGGGTGTGAGGCCTCTGTTATGCCATACATGGATCACCACAGAACTGCAGGTGAGGGCCCAATCAGCCACTGTGAGCAGGGCTTTCCAGTCTTGGTGCACAGACAGAGCAGCCTATTGCCTACACTGTCCATTCCAGTCACTCACACATTTATTCAACAGGCACTCAAAGTGAAACATTTCAACCCCCTTCTTTTAAGGATGATCTCGACTAACAAGAGTTCATCAGACTCCCCTTCTACTCGAGGTGAGAAGGACTGACAGACTAACTGGGGTGCTCCTGGCTGTCTTACCAGAATTAAGCAGGCAGGCAGGTGGACAGACAGACTACACTCTCCTCCCTTTGGGGTCCAATGTGAGTCACTTGAATGGGGAGCCAGGAATGTTCCTCTAGACCTCCAAGGGGTCTTGAGAGATATCTAGGGCACACCTTCCTGTCAGGACCTGGAGAGGTCCTTGTTCTGTCTGTGAGGGCTACAAGAGGTGACCAAAGAAATCAGTACAGTTGGTCTTCCTGGCCAATGCACCAGATGCTACAGCAAACAGAAACACTGAAATATCACTCAGGATTTGGAGGCAGATTTATTTACGTCGATGAGCACTGACTGGGCTCTTTCTCAAAATATCAGGCCCTGATCTCTGGTGATCTAGAGCTTATATGGGATAAGCAAGCAGGAAGTACAGAGGCAGAATGACTTGGCAATAGGGGATTGGTTCTCACAATATTCATCACAGTGACCAGCTATACATCACAATGACCAGCCATTTCTAAGAAACAAAAGTAATAGGAACTGTAACCAGAATGATTATCTTGGTAACTAGCAAACTGAAGCATACTGGCTGGGGAGGGAAGGCATCTTTTGCTACAGTAAAAATGTAGAATTGGCTTTGGAACTGGGTAATGGGTAAAGAGTGGACCATAAAGTGCTATTCTGAGGAAGATTCGAAGAAAGCTCTAGCAGGACTTAAATTTTCTAGAGGTTACTTAAGTAGTTATGATAAGAATGTTGGTAGGAATAGGCAGGGTAAAGGCCATTCTGATGAAGTCTTAAGTAAAAATGAGGAATATCTTATTAGAAAATTGAGGAAAGGCCATCTCATTACAAAGTGGCAAAGACATAAGCTGAATTATGCCTGTTGACTAATAATTTCTTGAAGGAAGGATTTAAGAGTGATCAACTAGGACAATGATAGTGAATCAATAGCATGCATGCTGCAGTAGGCTGTTTGTTGTCATTGAAAGCTCTAAAAAGTTTGCCACCACTGAACTAGAATATAGTATTTGGCAGAGGAAATAAGTTAAGCAAATTGTTCAGAGTGCTGGATGAGTTCTCTTGACTGCTTATAGTAAAGAATGAGAAGAGAGATCCAAAATGTACAATAGATATTGTAATAACGAAAGGAAAAGAAAGTGCTCAAAAGGAAAGAAAAACTAGGATAGGGGAAAGGAGGAAAGGAAGAGAAGAAAAGATTATATGTATGTAGGTATACATATATAAACATATGTATGTTTATGTATACAAGATAGATAAATATACTACTAATCTCTGTTCATCAAAAAGAACAGTTTATGCTGTCATTGATTGTTTGATCATTTTTTGTGCCTAGATCTTGCAACCTGAACAACTACTTCTAAGAGAACAATATGTAATATATTAACTAGTGCTAATTTCCTACCTTTTTTTTTTTTTTTTTGAAATTCTGCATCATTTCTATTCTTTTTTTTTCTGTTTTATTTTCATGGTTTTCCCAACTGTGGCTCAAATAGGACAGGTTTGACTTGGACTGCTTCTCTGGAAGTCACAAGAAATAAACTTTGACAGTGTCCACATGGTGTTCATTTTTCAGGTGCAAAGATTGTGAAATATGAGGAGTCATGGCTGCCTCCACCTAGATTTCATAGAATGCACCACAAAGTCTTTGGACCTAGGAGGAGAACTGCCACAGAGCAGGGGCCTGACAGAGAGGCCCTAGGAGGGCAGTGCCTACTGGAGCCATGGGAGAAGGTAGCCCCTACTGCCCCAGACCTATAGAGCCACCAGTGTGCACCACTGCTGTGTTAAAGCTGTAGGCACCTGATATCAGCCTCTAAGAGCAAAGTAGTTTGTGCCTAGCAAAGCCATGGGATGAGGCCTTCAGGAGACCAAACTCCACTGTAGTGTTCCCAAAGAGAGAACATGAAGCAAAAACTGTTCTTTAGCTTCAAGATTGACTGCTGTTTACCTAGTACGGTTTTGGACTTGTTCATGACCTATGACTGACTTTGCCATTTCTCCTTTTTAGAATGGGAATGTCTATCCTGAACTTTCTCCCCCATTGTGTTTGTGAAGCTCATGAAGAGTAGGTGGCCTCAGGGTGAACTATGTCTTGAGTGTCACCTATGTCCAACTTAGCTGAGACTCCAGACTGAGACTTTTGAGTTGGTATGTCAGGGAGTTAAGATATTGGGGCTACTTGGATACAATCAATGCATTTCGGATGTAAAGATGACTTGAATTTTGAAGTCATGGGCAGAATAGTATGGTTTGTATGTGAGTGTTCTTCTAAAATTCCAAAATGCGCATGTTGGAATTTAGACTCCAAGGTAACAGTTTAGAATGTAGAGCCTTTGCGAGTGGACAGGTCATGAAGGCTCTGCCCTTGTGAATGGAATTAATGCCCCTATAACAGGGATGAGAGAAGTAAGTAGGTCCCTTTTTGCCCATGTATGGATCTGGATTGTACCACTTATAAGAAACAGGTCCTCGCCAGACACCCAACTTGCCAGTGCTTTGATTTAGGACTTTGTAGTCTCCAGAAATGTAAAAAGTATTTATAGATTGCCAAGTTCAAATTATTTTGTAATAGCAGTAGGAAAGAACTCACACAGTATGTTTGAGGAAGAGGAAGGCAAATACTGTGCACAGTAGGGTTGAACTAGTCCTAAACTGAGACTTCCATCAGGGGCAGTACTGTTCTTTTTTTATGTACGTACAGAGCTTTCTATGAGAACTTTGTGATACAACTCCTGAATCCCCAGATTTCTGTCCACATAGACTGATGTTCAGTATGTTAAGAGGCCTAAGTGTGAGCACGTTTAAGCTGGATGAACTAAAGGACTCTCCTGGAAAAGAAATAGAGAAAACAATTCCTAAGCTTTCATTGAAACACCCTGTCCTGCCCCCACCCCACCTGATTCTTTCTTGTCTAGTCCAGAAATTCTTGCCTCCACCATTACCTCACCTCCCTGTCTAAAGTTGGCGTCTGCTAATTCTTTGATTCTCTTTGTAGCATTTCTCTTCTGAAATGATCTTAGTCTTTCTGCTGAAAGAAAGCTCCAGAAGTGGTGGGATCTCATCTGCTCCACTACTGCATGCCCACACTGTACCAAGTTCTTTATGTACAGTCATCTACAATGCCCAAAGGGTCAGACTGAGTGCTCTCCCAGGACAGGCACTGGCCTTGGAGCTTTTCCTGTAGTATCTTGTTGGTTAAGGTTTGTTGACTAAATTAATCAAAGAGGTTTTCTCCTTGCCATCGACAGACATGGTCCGTGTCTAGCCTACTTCCACTAGAGAACCTTTTGTAAGTATTCTAGTCAATACTAGCCTTCTTTCTCTGTCTACCACACCATTTACTCCTTGGGACCCATATTTCAGATGCAGACTGGAATTCACCTGCTATTGATTGCCTTTGTACCAATGGTTAAAATTAATTTTTTAAAAATAATTTTATTTTAAAGATAGTAAAATCCAACAAAACTTAACAGAACAAAGTCAGTCAAAACAAAACAGTAGAACTGATACAGAACTTCAAAGCAAGATACTAGGAAAACAGTAGCTACTATAATATATCTTATTATCTTCACAATAGTTGACCATTCCATCAGGTATAGTAAAATCAAACCAAAAAACAAAACAGAATAAAACCAATCAAAACAGAATATGAAATAAAGCAAAAAAAATCAGAATAAAGCAAAACAGTGAGAATAATATTGGGCCTCAAAGACAAGATAAAAGGGAATCCACCATATTTGCCACATTGCATACTGTCATCTTTCCAAGAGATGTTCAGACTGCCGGCCCAAGGCCTGCAAAATTAACCAAAAATACAAGCATTTAGTTGCTTCATGTACCTCAGTTGCTATCAACTTAGCCAGTACTCTGAACCCACAGGTTGCTTACGGGGTGGGGAGGGGCTGTCCTTGACTCTTGGCCCATGCACCACTCACCAGGAAGGTTAGGAAAGTTCGAACCTCCCTGACCCAATGTGGTCATCTTTCTCTTCCTGGAGTCTGTGTCAGTCACATGCCACTCACCTGGAAGGCAAGCTAATTGTCTCTAAAATTAATTTTTTATACCAACTTTACAACTTGCTTTTAATGTTCATTATGGTAGCTTTGCTGAGAAAAAGAGTTTCTGAATTGGGCTGCAATGTTCCTGAAAATCCCCTCACTGGCTCATTCTAAATGAGAGCTCCTCAGTGGCAGGAACATTCAGTGGTGCAATCAGTCCTCTGTGTTCATTGAGCATGGACTGTGCTAGATACTGGGCAGGGTGCTCCCCAGTATTTAGCAAGCTGGGTCTACCTCAGACCCCGCATGCTTGCATTCTAGGGAGGGTTATGGTTTTTCTTCACATTTCATGGTGCCACCATGTGACTGAGCAGGCATGCATTTATTCATTCATCTAGTCACTCATTCACTAGTATTCCTTGAGTTCTGACCATGTTCCAGGCACTGTGCTTGTTAGGATTCAGTCACAAGTGACACCAGACACATAACTTCCAGGATGCATTGTATGGGGGAAAGAGACATATAATAAAATTCTGCCAGTGATAATGCATATCAAGTTGTATGCCTGGATTTAATATAGTCCGAGGTACCACGGAAGGCACCTCTAATCAGAAAGTGAGTGGGAATTTTCCAGAGAGTGAGAACAGAAATATCCCAAGGTAGAAGGAAACTGTGATGTTCTGGGAACCAAGAAGAAGGGCAGTAAGCTGGGAGCCAGTAAAGTATTCTACCCTGTTAATGGTAGAATAACTCCTGCTACTAAGACTGGAAGGGGAAAAAAAGGTATGGTGGTAATTAAAAGAGGTTGTACAAATTATAGTGCTTGATGTTGTGATATGGTGAGTGGTTTATGTTAATAATGCTTTCAATGAAGTTGATGGCACCTAGAATTGATGA
This sequence comes from Dasyprocta punctata, assembly GCA_004363535.1. NCBI lineage: Eukaryota > Metazoa > Chordata > Mammalia > Rodentia > Dasyproctidae > Dasyprocta > Dasyprocta punctata. Next base: position 81,057 of record RJWM01005529.1, on the reverse strand, counting down.
TGTACCTGCAAGATATAGTGAAAACATTGTCAGGTCTATGGAGCCTCCTACATGTGCTAGAAAATGGTGTGAGATGGCGATCTAGTCTATCTAGTCTGTAGGTATTTGTTTAACATTAGATAAATTGGAAATCTAACTATGGCTTTCATGTAAACAAATGTCCCCACCCCCCACCCCATGTAAATCAGTCCTAGGCCTGCAGCCCCCAGGAAAGTGAGACAGTGACAGACATGCCAGGGGCCCTTCGAAGCACACCTTTCCATGGCCCATCTCGGGGTTGGCATGAGTGCTAACGCTGAGAGCCACAGGCATGTAGAATAAATACCACTGAGTAATAGATTTTTATTCACTGCCTACACTGAATCCTTTCCAGATTGTGGAGGGGAGGCTGTTCATACAAGTCAAACATTGATTCAGCTGCTGGTGTAAAGGGGCCCGGGTGGGGGAGGGGCTGTAGGTAGGGTGAGAGGAGGGAGAAGAGAGGGGGAGCGCTAGCCAGGAAGGAGACATGGGGAGGCCCATTCAAGGGTTAAATCCTCCTGCTTGTGCTTCTGCTCAGACACTGTATTTATAGATGGGATAATTGCGGAGGCTTTGAAAGCAGCTCTGAAGTGTAGGGCTGGTGGGTGGGGGGGTGGGGGCCAGGGTCCCACCTGCTCCTGGAAACAGTCCCTCCCCCACTTTCCCATCCTCCTCCTCAGGCTCCATCCAGTGATGGTGCCTGTGATTAGGGTCTTCTTGAGGTGCCCGACATCATGTTTAAATTCCACACTTTCAGTCTACAAATAACCCAGAGAAGTGAGTTCAGCCAGGTTCTGCAGCCACTTATCATCTTAACTCAAGTGCCCCCTACAACCCAACCCCCACCAGCTACTCTCTAAAACCCTGTCCTGTTTTATTTTTTGCATAATATGATCAAAATCAGAAATTATCTTATTTATTTTTTAAACGTGTTTATTTAATGTCTGCTTTGTTCATTTTGTTTGAATACTTAGCTTAGAACATGAATGCAATAAGTATTTGTTGACTAAATGAATGCTTATTGAACAAGCTGGGAAACTGAAGCTCAGAGGGGTGAAGTAATTCTCAGGGCCCCACAGCAAGTAAGCGAAGGAGCTGAGATTGATGTTTCAGCACTGGACCACGAGTCTTAAACTCAGATACACATAGGCCAGGCTGCTAAGGTGAATGAATAAGTGTGAAGGGCTTTGTGTATGTGTGTGTGTGTGTGTGTGTGTGTGTGTGTGTGTGTCTACGCACATGCGTGTGTTCTGTGTGTTTGGGCAGGGGAGGTCCCTGTGTGTTTAGGGTTTGGAGTTGAGGATGCTATTTCTATTGGTGGACTGAACTCCCTCCTGGTCCTGGCTGAAGGACAGATGCTATTCAGCTGTAGCTAATTGTTGCTGGGCCTTCTGATTTTTCAGGATGGAAATTTTGATTGTTATGTAAAATTTCCTGGTTTTTAAATGCTGGTAACAAATGCACGTTAAAAAAAATACACCTCAGAGGCATTCCAAGCACAAGCACTCCCCAGCTGCAGACTAGAAGGGGCCATAGTTGCAACCCCTGCCCTCAATTTATCCATTCTATTGAAATGTGATGTGGATAATGTGCCACCCTTGCAGGGATGCTGTATGCTGGGGATTCGAAAGCTCTTCCTTACCTATTATTCTTTCATTTAATATTCACATATTCTGGGAGGGACAGGAGGAAAGTAGACTATTATATGGAGTTTTTAGATTATCAATCAGATATCAGTCAGGCTGACTTTGAGAGCCTCCACAAGAAAGCAGCAAAGCACTCGCTATCACTCTTGGCTGTTGCTTACTAGCCGGTCAACACCCTGTCCAGGAGCACCTCTCTCCATGCCTTTCATTTGCATCTACTTCTTGGAAATATGGAGGTGGATGGGCATGAAGAAATTCCACTGGGTGCCACTCATGGGTTTAGGATGCCCCAACAGGGTTTTTAGGCAGCTTTGTGGGGAGCAGCTCATGTTGGTTCTTGTTTGGAGATGTGGTTATCAAAATATTGTCATGCTGTGTAATGATAGAGCTCTGCCATCACACTTCAGTTCTGCATAAGCTTTAATAGCCCAACAAGTGAAGTGGAATGCTTGGATGGTCTGCAAACTCCTGTGTGGCCCAGTCCTCTCTATTCCAGCCTGGGGCTACCTGGTAATGGAGAAATGGGGGTGGTTTTGCCAAATAAGTGAATGAGTGAATGAATGAATGAATTTTTGAGGTCCTGTGGGGTGAGACAACAGGGAAGACATAATAATAATGGTAGTAATAATAATAATAATAATGTCATAACCATGGCTAACATTTTTGGGGGTGCACCTATGTATTCTGGACATAGTCTTCAGTGTTTTAGGTGACTTTCAAGGTAATCTGCAAGTCTAGAATAATGAATGCTGTGCTGTAAGTGCTCGGAGCACATCACCTATTCATACTTCATGTAGTCCTCACAGCATACCTGGTAGAGAGGCATTATTACCCTCTTTTCCTGACAAGGGAACCAAGTCACTTGTTGTTGAGCAATTGCCCAGGGAGCCTAACCAGTAAGTGGTGGGCCAGAGTTTGAACCCAGGCTGCCTGAACCTAGAGTGCATGGTCGCACCAGTCAGGGAAGAGTACAAGAGGGAGCTTGCTAGAGGAGTACTTTGGACTGGATTTGGTTTGTGTCCCAAGGGTTCATGTGTTGGGAGCTTGATCCTTAGAGTAGTGGTGTTGGCAGGTGGTGTGAAAGAGTTACAAAGCGGGGCTTGCTGGGAAGTAATTAAGTCATTGTGGGCAGTGCCCTTGGAATGAGTTGATATAATTCTCACAGAATTTTAGTTTTCATGAGCGCAGAGTTATAAAAGAGCAAGCGTTGGCCCCACCTCAGAAGGTCCCTTTGGCTTTCTGTCTGGCCATGTGCTCGCTCCCTCTCCCTTGTAATGCCCCCATAATGCAGTCTTCCAGAAGCCCCTTAGCAGAGGCCAAATTGATGGGGCTGCTTTCTGCCTTTGAAAAATGAACTAAATAAACCTCTTTTCTTTGTCAAGTTCCAAGCAGCAAATATTTCATTATAGTAACAGGAAATGGGCTAATACAAAGGGAGACAAAAGAAGTCAGGAAACACATCCGGAAGTCAAGAAAGGAAAGATGTATGTGGGATTTGGGCTGAGAAAAAGCAGCACTGAGAGCCTCCAGGAGAAGAAGGGCAAGTGTGAGCTAAGCACTGGAACGTAGTTCAGGGCACTCCTCTGCCTAGAACAGATCCCCTGTGAATATGACGGAAACTGACAGATTCAGGATTAATCTAAAGGTTTCAGCCCTCTCGGTTCCAGGTGGAAATTTGCTTGAAGCCTGGCCAGAGCTTGATTTGCAAGCAGGGCTTGACCTCAGCCACTGACTGGCCCTGAACCTCCACATTTCTCCATGGAGGCTGGCGGGGCCAGGGTCCCTGCTGAAACAGGTCACAGGGTTTAAAAATAGGCAAGAAATAAGAGGACGGATCAGTTTTTTTTCTCAGTGAACTTAATGCTCTGTGAAGGAAGTGTGTAATTATACAGACTTCTGTGGAGGGGGAGAGACCTGCCGCTGCCTCTCTCACCACTTATTACCTGTGGGTGGTCTGGGGCATTTGCTAGTACACAGCTCTGGACTCGTGGTTTCAGGGAAAGGAGGCAAGAATGTACAGGTGCTTTTAAACTACTTTTTCCATGGCCTATAGTAAGAAACTTTTTAAAAACAGCATCACAGAATTTACAATACAGAATATTAGCAGTATCCACAAGCTATGCGGTTGCATTAGACCAGAACTGGGAGCCAGAGTTGTTGAATTCAGTAGAGGCTATATCAGAACTCAGCTCTCTCTGTCATGGGGCAAGCCAGGCCAACTAACCTTGGGGAGGTACTTAAAATGAGATCCAGTTGGTCACTTTTCCTTCCCTGTTTGTTAATCTGTGGTGACCAAGTTTTGGGCAAAGAACTGCAAGAGCAAGACTGTTCAGGGTTCCTGGAAGAAAGTTTTTTTTCCCCTGATTGTGAGACATATGAATGGAAAAAGGTATTCCTTTTTGGGAAATGTTTTGCATTCTGTCATGTGATGATGTGATGTTTATAATGTGGGAGTCGTATTGTAACTATGAGAGAGAATGTAGTATAGTGAGGATGGCAGAAAATTGTTGGAACTAAATCCCAAGGACATGGATGCACTGCTTTACAATCAATTTTCTTGTTGCTGAGACAAAATACCTAACACCCAAAGTTAAGGGAAGAAAGGTTTATTTAGCTCACAGTTGTAGAGATTTTAGTCCATAATTGGCTGGCTCTAAGGCAGAGTGGCATGACAGAGAGGCATTGCAGGGGAGAAATATTCATGGCAGGAAGAAGGCAGCAAAAGCAAGCAAGGGACCTTAGTAGTTTCTTTCTGCCTGTTTTATACTCTGTCTAGGTTATTAGGATTGGGGTGGTGGCCCACCACTCAGTGGACTGTTTAAGCACTCACACACCCTTAATCCCAGCATCATATACTTTAGGTTCAGCTGCCTCAGAAATAGCCCTACCTATGACCACATGAAGCTTTGGGGGGACATCTAAACAGAAGCCATAACAGCTGCTATACTTACATTGGGACCACTTAACATGAATTCTTATCTAGTAACTGTAAGTGTTTTTATGATTTAAGCCATTGTTGGTGATATTTCTATTTCTTGAAGAAGTAGTCTTAACTGACTTAGAAGCATAAACTTGGGGGCTGGATTTCTGGATTTTAGGGGCTCTGGAGTTTTTGTCCTGGTTCCTAGCATCTCTGTGGGTGATTCATGTCTGTCAGTTGATTGGCAACTCCTCTTGTGTGGAGGAAGGAGAGAAGAAAAGGGCTTCTGGTTAGGGTAGGGATCTCATAGTTTTGGTTCAAGATTCCTATCCTTTGGTGTGTTCTGCTCCATTTGATTTTGGCTTCTTTTCCTTTTTGTTAGAAAAAAAAATGTTTCTTGGTCTGGGGATTTAGCTCAGTGGTATAAGTGCCTGCCTGGCAGGCACTAGGTTGTGAGTTTGATCCCCAGTGCCCCCCCCCAAAAATGTTTCTTTGAAACTGAAGATGATTTATCCTTGACGAACTGAAATTATCCTTGTCACCAAATGCCTGACCAAGTGCATTGGAAAATTTCCCCATGTGGAGCCAAGGTCCAGGGCCCAAAGTTTGTTGTTGGAGGGGTGTGGGGACAAGGCCCTCCAAATCAATAACGCTGATTATGCCCCTTGAATGTTCACAGATTATTTCATTAATCTATGTATCTAGCCTTATATCAATGCCACCCTACCTTGGTTTATTGCAGCTTTGAAGCAGCATTTGAAACAGGGGAAAGTAAGTCCTTAGACTTTTTCAAGATGCTTTTTGGTTACACTGAATTCTTTGAATTTTCATAAAATTTTAGGATCAGTTTGAATTTTGGCTAAAAAAGAGACTGAGATTCTGTTAGGGATTATATTAAATCCGTAGATCAATTTGGGAGCGTTGCCATGTTAAAATTATGTTTTAAGTCTTCTGATTCAGAAACTGGGGTGTCTTTCTATTTTTTGGTCTTCTTTAATTGATTTTAACAATGTTTTATAGTTTTCAGAGTATAAGCTTTGCACATTTGCTAACTCCTAGGTATTTCATTTTTTGATGTTATTATAAGTGAAATTGTTTTTAAAGTTTCATTTTTAAACTGTTCATTGTGAGTATATAGAAATACAATTAAGTTATATTTATTGATCTGAAATTCTGAAATCTTGCTCAACTTATTTATTTCTTTTAGGTAATCTTTATTAGGAGATATGTGTCTCCTTAATTCTACTTGTTTTGATTTTCCAAGGTTTCTGGGCCAAATTTAACCTTTATAGTGTTTTTTTTCCTCCTTCCATTTTTAATATAGTTAGGCAGAGTATGTAAAAAAGCACATACATTTGTTGAAACTGGACCTCATTCATTCTTTATTGGTTACATTTTTGCACTGAGTATGGGGTATGGAGCAAGATGGGAATTCATCTTAGGTATCTGGGGGAAGGGAAGAAAAGAGATGCATTTACCCAGGGAGTGAAGAGAAAAGGTCAGAGAAGAAAGAGTAAAGGAGTGAAAGCAAGAAAAGCAAAATGTTCAGCACCATGAAGGGAGCTCTCAGAGGCTGTAGGAAAGTAAGCCAAGCCCCAGACGTAAGGGAAGTGCAAGAAAGCGGTAAGCGTTCAGTCAAAGGACATCAGTGTATCTGTGATCAAGCCAGGTTGCCTGTGATCAGGGAGCATCAGCAACCTGTCCAGGATGGGCTCTTCAGTGTTGGTGTGGCTGAGTGAAGAGCATCACTGTCACCCAGGTATCGATGCTACATAAACTATTTATCATGTGTTGGCTTCAGAATGATGCTGGGTGGTGGAACTGGGATTCCCACTTTACAGGCAAGGGAACTGAGTCTCAGAAAGTTTAGAACTTTCCTAGTGACAAAGTCAAGAGTGGAGAGATGGCTTTGATGCATGCATCTGTGGTGCTGCGTGGCCTCCTGGCTACTGGGCTGGGGAGGAGTCTCTGTGTGTTCTGCTGTCCCTTCCTGCAGAACCTGTCACTGTGACTGATCTGTAAAAGTTTTCTTCTAGGGCACAATGGATGTATGTGGTGGTCCCAGCTCTAATCTGTGTCTTCCTTTTGCAGGGTATCCTTAACTGAACTTTAACTCTGATTACCAGTTTTCTGCCTTCTACAGCACTTTGCTAGGTACAAGGGGAGAGCTGGAAATGTTCCACAACCAATTCACAGTTCCACAATCAGTTCTTGAAGTCAGTTGGGAGATGGGCCTTCTGCTTTGTATTTGGGTAGATTTGCCTGTTGGATTCAGTTTTGTGAAAATAGGGGAAGCCCATTGTCACCCCACAAAGATCTTGACTTGACTATTAACACTTGGAAATGCAACTGGGACATAATTGGGTTTCAAAAATTACTTATAGAAGTGGGGAGGTAGAGCTATGGAAAGACCGATCAATGGGTCCTGCATTGCAGTTATATGGAAGAAAGAAGTTCTTGTGTGCTGTTGCATAGTAGGATGATAATGGAGAATGCTGATGTAGTGTACATTTCAAAAAGCTAGAAGATAGGGTTCCAGAAGTTTTACCATGAAAATGATAAATGTTTGAGGAAATAGATATGTTTACACTGATTTAAACTTCACACAGTGTGTACGTGTATGGAGATCACATGTCATCCCTTTAACATGTACAATTTTTAATGTTTTCATGTAGCAGTTAAAAATAGATTTAATTTTAAAAGTTTGTTGGGTGTTGAATAGATTTTAGTCTTCGTTCCAGTGCCAGTGTATTTGAGGTCTGTACTCTACTAGCAGTTTTCAAAGTGGGAGGCAGCTCCAGTTTAGCCTATATAATGGGATTCCCTGTTTTGGGAATGGATCCTGTCTTAACAAGCTCATCTTTCTTTTGAGTGAACAAATACTTATTGCTTTCTGAAGAGGGTCCAGAGACAAATCAGCCCAGGAGTCTTTCTCGTGGAGTTTATAATTCAGAGCAAGAAACAAACACGAAATAAATAATTACAAGCACACACACCCTGAGCACAGCAGTCTTCTGTCTCTATGTAGCTTTTCACATGACTTTTTTAAAACAAAAGACCATGTGCCAGCTCCCATCTTCTCTCTCTTTCCTTCTCTTTGCTTTCTATGTTATATTTCCACCTCTCGACATCTTCTCTCGATGGTTCTTGCCTAGGCCCTGGGTGTCAGTTCTTTCCATGACAGTGGCTTCCGGTGTGGTCCTCTCTGAAGAGTTGCAGGCAAACACTCCACATAAGACTTTTTGAAATCACTGTCTGTAAATCACTGTTTCCTCACCCATTGTGCTGGGAGCATCCCTGGGTCAGGCAGGGCTCTGCAGAGAACTTCCTGCCACCTTAAGGAACATTCCAGGGAGAGCAGCTGCAAGAAATGTCCTTTTGAGTGTAATTCTTTGGTGGTGAATTGTATGCAACCAAGTTTCTGTGGGAGGGAGAACACTGCTTATGTTCATTTCTAGCCTTTCTTTTTTACTGAATGTATCTTTAAGGATATTTGGTGAATCAGATGTGGGACTGGAGGCTGGAGGCAGATATAGTGACCAGTCACAATCCCTATTCTTGTCCTTTAGGGCATGTACTTATTAAATGATAGCTCATGTGATCTATGAAATCACAGAATCTCAAAGTTAGAAGGGACCTTATTACTCATTCTTTGATCCATGAAAAAAGTAATTTAAACCATGACCTAGTGTACATACATATATACGTATTATTCATATGCATTATATGCCCACAAATTATCTGTCATATAAAAGCTTTGCAAAGAGATAATTAGTCTTAATATGCTTATATTTTCTATTCTATTTCATTTAAAAATTGTGACTTAAATTTCAAGTTGCAGCTTTTAAAACACTGTTCTAATTCAACCGTCTGTCTGAATCATGCAATCTCCACTTATCAAGCACTTGTCTAGTTCTTCCTTGGATTTTTTCCAGTGATGGAGAATTCAGTATCTACCTACAAAGTCAACTCAGTATTTAGACAATTTGGTCTGTTCCCTTAGAGTGATCCTGAATCTTTTTATCCACATAAGACTGACTCATTCTTCTTCCAAGTAAAATTCATTCAAATGTTTTAATGGTACTGTCTTCCATCTCTCTGTCTTGTGTAAAGCAGGAACTCTGGATCAGTGGTGTGCTTGATCTGGCATGTATCAGTTTGTGAAAGTTAACTTCCAAATTTTCAGCAATGTTGGAGCTCATTATTAAAGTCTTTGTTAAAAATTAAGATCTGTAACTTACAAATTAATTATATTAAAAACAAGGATAAGTACTCAAAACTCCCCACTTAGCACATTGCACTATTTCCTATGCATATCTTTGGGTGCTGGGGATTGAATTCAGGGCCTTTACACTTAGCTATATCCCTATTTCCAGCCACAATTATGTTTTGAGACCAAATATTGGTAGGTTGCTAAATTGTCCAGGCTGTACTCGAGGTTGTGATCCTCCTGCTTCAGCCTCTCAAAGTGGTGGAATTTTGGGCATTATCTATGCTTCTGAAACTAAGTCTATTGTATCTGCATGAGAGAAATAATTATATGATGGTGTGCCACTGCCTGTCTCTGTGTCTTTCCCAGTTCTATGTTCAGTGATATCACATTGGTAGTTTGAAATTGGCTTGGAAGTCAACAAAGTACAATAGGGCCAAGCACCCTGGAAATCAGTTGTGCATTTACCAGCACACCATGCTCTGGAATCAGAGCATTAGTTTCATTGTGTAATGCATGTTCTTCTAGGGTTGCTGTCTTAGTCCATTTTTTGTTGTTATAAGTGCATACCTGAGACTCGGTGATTTATAAAGAATAGAGGTTTATTTGGGTTTTACAAGTTGTGAAGTCCAAAAGCATGGCACAGATATCTGGTCAGCCTCTGGTGAGGACCTTCTTGTTGCATTCTAGCATGGTGAAGGCCATCATGTGATGAGGCAGAGCACACATGGACAGAGAGCTTGATTTAATAACAAAGCTGCTTTCATGATAACGCATTAATCCACCAGTGGGCTATCCAGGCATGAAGGCAGAGTCACTTCCCAAAGACTCCACCTCTTAACAAAGCTACACTAGGGACCAAGTTTCCAACATGGAATTCTGGGGACACATTCAAACCACAGCATTGCTTTGGGGGTTAAATGAGGTAGTCCACGTGATGTGCTCAGGAAAATACCAGGCATAGAACATCTGTGCTGGTATGAGCTGTTATCTGGACTGACTGTTGCTGGTTTATTCTGCATCCCTTGGTCAGGTAAGGTGTGGCTGCAGGAGTATGCTCTACTCACGCTCACCTTAGCTGACTTCACAGCTGATGTCCGTATTTGTCCTCTTTTTCCTAAGCCAGATCGCAGGTCCACTGACAGCAGTGCTTGGATGCTGCTTTGCAGTCTCTAGGTCCCAGCCTTGAACCAGGTGCAGGCCTGATGCTCGATTTCATCATTACAAAAACTTGTCCAACAGCCAGTAAGAACCCAGAACTCCTTGGGAGCCCCACCCTCTCCCCTCTGGTGTCCTTCTGTGGAGGGCCCTGGGCTTGGCTGGATGATGTGAGGATGAATAAGTGTTGTGGTTCGGGCAGCCCTGAGCTGGCTAGCCAACACAGGCGGCCCAGCTGCCACTGGGTGGCTGGCCGATAAATCACTAGGCCTTACTTATCTGCAACTCAATAGAGCTGAGGCATCAACAGCATCCTGTGTCAGTGATGAAGCACCCGGCCCCTCCTCTTCTCCTCCCTCCCCAGCTCTTAACAAGGTCTCCTGGATCTCATTTAGGTCCTGAGTCTTTCTCGCCTACAGCTGCTGTGTTATTTGAAGAAGTTGGGAAGCCTCGTCTGCCTTGAAACAGCTCTGCTGGTATCCGTATTGTACCATCAGGGATTTTAGTCTTTTGGGGTAAACAATGTCTCCACCAGGTTCTATTTTAAAATGGCAGTGCCTTGGGAGAGAGGCATAGTATTAAGCTGTTAAACACTTCTGCGAAGGAACTCATCAGAGGTGTCGCTCCCTGCCCCGCTGCCAACCTTCTTAATGTGAATCAACTCCACAGAAATGCCGGAGACAGCTGGGTAGTGTCTAGTTCCCTGTCATGGCTGCATTTTCAGAATCACCAGGAGAGTCTTTCACTTAATTAGAAATTGTTAATTTGATAACTATGGACCCCAGCCTTCATTCAAGGTAAACGGCATTCATGTAGTCTATTTAAAAATATGTTTATATATTAATAAGAGAAAGAGAAAATCCCCTTCGACATATCCATGTCCACCCTAGGGAATCTTTAAAATGCACAGATTTCCTGGATCTTTCCCTAAACCTTCAGAAATAGAATGTACTAGAATGCAGGCCAGGATCCTTTTTGTAAAAAAATCATCCTTTTCAGGTGATCCAGATGTGCAGATTTGTGGTGTTGTGAATGGACGTTTCTCTGTAAATCATCTGTACTTCTCAAGCCCCCTGTCCAGGGTTTGTCACATGGCAACCATGTGGTAGGTACTTATTAAGTAATGTTTAACTGGAAGGGGCCTGGGAGTCGGGAAGACCTAAGCTCTGTGACATACTGTACTGTACAATGGCAGAGGACTTCCTCCTACTCTGATTAGAGATGAGAACACTTAAGAAGGGGGCAAAGAGCCTGTAGGAGCTCCCTACCCCTCTTCCTAGGCTACTGGGAGTTGGGGAGGCAGTCAGAGGACAAGGTGAGCCCCAGAGACTCTGTTCTGATTATTCAGTGGGCAGCTCTTTTTTTTTTATATTTATTTTAATTTCTTTTTAATTTTTATTAGTACATGTTTACAGTATATAATATTTACATTCCTTGCATGGGGTTGGTACGTGCATATAGCACACACATCTTAGTTCCTTTTTTTATTCTAAGCTTCTTTTAAGCACAGACCTTGCCCATGTATCTGTCCATCTGATGACAATGTCTTTGGGCTGCACACATAAAACCTGGGGCCATTGGCTTGGCTGGAATTGATCTCTTCTTTTCTTACTTGTGGCTGGGCTGACTGGATTCCTGCTTGATGGATGCAATTAGGGAAGCAACTGAAACTGCTTCCCAGCTCCACCTTCCCTAGCTCCTGAGGACAGTATGGGAGGCGGCCTTGGAGAAGGCTGGGTGGCTAGCAGGGTGCTGACAGAGGGAGGAAGGGAGTGTCGGCAGAGGGTACCACACTCAGAAGTGTTGTAGAGGGGTGTGGTCTGCAATCTTGATTTGCAGGAAAGAAAGTGATATCCACCGTCAGCATGGTCTTTGTCTTACCGGCACCTGCTTTCTCTAATCTGTTTCCATCCTTGTTCTAATAATGATCATACAAATCTGTTTTGTAAATATTTTATTGAACAGGGAGACTTTGGAGTACTTAGGGGAAGGGACTGCATAGGCATTGGTTCCCACAGGCCCATCCAGCATCCTGACTCTGCAGCCTTTGCCATGGGAGTGTGGCATTTCTATGTCCTCTAGGCTAGTCTCATTTTAGGGACTTGATTTCTGGCTGAGGTCTTTGGTGTCACTCGGGGTCTTCATTCTTGGCATTGAGAGGGGGAGCAGGCTGTGGAGCTCTGCTGCTCTGGTTTTGGTTAGTCTGAGGTTCAACTATTCTAGGTATTGAGGGTCCCTGAGTTTCCATTTTTCCATCTGCAAAACGAATGACAGTACCTATCAGGGTGTATGGATCAGTGAGAGAACCTAACACACCCTTGGAACATAGTAGCTGCCCTGTAAATGGCAGCTGTTGTAGCTGATGTAATCTTTCTTATTTCCTCCTCTAAGACCCATGTTGCTTCTTCAGCCCACACACATTTTCATATATCTGAATCATGTATGTCACATTTTAAGGACTGTGGTCCCCCACCCCAGGATGTTATTAAACCACAGATGATGCTACTAACTGGTTTCCCAGACCTGACAAAATGTGAGATCACAGTTCTGTTCCTCAGTTGGGACTACAGCAATTTCTAGATTAGCCTGTAACCTTTTCTTTCTTTCTTTCTTTTTTTTAAAAGGGAGATTAGCAGGTGTTAAAATGCATTAGCAGCTAATTGAGCAAAATTATTAAGACAGAACTGAAGAGAGGAAGATTTTTAGAAAAGTAGGTAACTGTGCAAAACATCTCATGGAAGGGAAAATATTTTGGAACTCTCTGATTAGGGATCCCTAGAGCTCTGCCTCTAATCTTATTTGCTTATCTACCTGCCTCTTATGTCAAAGAGTCTCTCGCCTCTTATGGGGATGTCTACTGTAGGAGCCTATTTTAGTCTGCAGGATGAAGGATTTGCCCATTTGTGACTTAATGTATCTTGGATTACCCCCTACCCCACCACACACAGATCAGTCTATAAAATAAGCTCATTTAAAAACAAGTTTGGCCTTAATTCAACAATCTGGAGGTCCTTAGTCTCTCTCTCTCTCCAGTTTTGAGCATGTGCTGTTCAATTAAGGAAACTGATTGATGTCTTTGAGAAAAATCTCTTATTGAAATAATTCCAGAGAATTGTTTGTTGCTGCAGGCAAATGGAGCTGCCCACCTCACCTTGGTTTCCAGGTGTTGGGCTATAAGCAAAACCCTTTTGGGGTATTATCTCTTGTTCCCATGTCCTTGGTAGCGAGGGAAGCAGGCTGTTCCTTTCTCTAGAGTGAGATGTTGTAAGAATGGTGTAGTCAGTGTTTACAAGGGAAAAGGATACATAGTTTATAGGGTTGTTTTGTAATATTCACCCAGAGAGTCAAATACCAAAGAGCGTGGGAGATCTGTCCACACACTAGAGACCCAAAGAATCCAGTTGAGGTCTGGATCCCCTGGCAATGTCTCTCATGAGTCCAGCTGAAGACCTAGAGTCCATGGCAATGTCCTCCATGAGTCCAGCTGGAGGCCCATAGCCCATGACAATGTCTGTTGCAAATTTGTATCAAGGATCTGCACTGAGAAGACTCAAAGGTCAATAGTGGAAGCTAGAAAGTCTACACCAGTGGGGTAAAGGATCTGTGCCAGCAGGCTGAGGGGTCTGCACTGGAGCTAGGAAGTAACACTCAAGGTTAGGACCAGAGCTCTCCCCAAAAAAACTGCAGCCATCCTCAGCAACAGCGATGACCCAAGTACCTCCAACGATGAAAACAGCTGAGTTCTTATCAAGAAAGCCATTGTGACAAGCTTCTCCAGGAAAATCAACAGCACACCATCTTCTCCTCCAGTTTTCCTTTTTATGTTATTGGCAACAATCCTCAAGTGGGCCTTCCACACCCAGAACCACGCTGACTCAGTTCAGCTGGGTGTTATGAGTTGCCCATTAGTTAATCCACTACAGATAGCCTTATTGCTGATAGCACCACTATTGCTCCTACTAGATGCTAACATTTATTGAGGGCTTATGGTGTTGGTTCTCAGAATATCCATCTTAGAGATAGTCGTTCTCTCATTTTGAAAATGAGGAAAGCTAATCACGGAAAACTTGCATTATGATTCCCAAGTCTACCTGACTCTATATGCCAGAATTCTGAGCTCTCTGCCAAGATTAATGCTTTTTGGTAACTCTGGGGAAGGGCATGGAAGATGGCAACAGAAATGCTGGGAGGATCCTCTGGGCTCCAGAGCTAGATCTACTCATCCAAGTCCTGCTTCTGTCCTCGGTAGCTATTGCCTACAGTTTTCCTGCTCTTAACACAACTCAAGGGGTACCATTCACATCTTGGTCTATGGAAGGCTGAGCAAACTTGTGACCTGTGCAATCTGTGACAAGTACTCAGCTCTGCTGTCACTACATGGAAGCAACCATAGATGATTCATAAACATGGCTATGTTTCAGTGAAACTTTATTTACAAGAGTAGGTGGAAGGTTGGATTTGGCCCACGGGCTGTAACTAGTGGCCCCGGACCTCTGGCACTAGAAGAGTATCACTCAGAGACAACCATATGGAGGGTACCCCTTGGAAGACCAAAGAGGGAGCCCTGGTTTTTAGTGATTGATGAGTATCCCCAAGAGACGTAGCCACCAACTGGGTCAAATGAAGCTCATGTATGTGCACCCATATGAATAAATCATGCAGTTTATTAAAATCACCACAGTTTAATAATCCTTATCATAGCAAAAACAAACCGTTCAGCATCCATGGGGAAGCCTGGCAGCTAGGGAAGGTTGATGTGCTGCCAGGTGCTCTTTTCCTGAGTTTCAGTTGTCCTTGGGAGAGGTGTCTCCATGCCCTGATGACCCTGGTCACTGACAGTGATTCTATGGGGCGCTGGACCCTGCTTTAAAGATTGGGCCTCAGTACAAGCAAAACGCTTTTCTTGGCCCCTTTTAGTGCTGCCAAAAGATACAGAAATTCAAGATAAATCTGACCATTAAAGGGAAATTGAAAGGGAAAAAGCAAGCAGTGAGCGATGTAATTATGTATGCTTTACCATGCACAGATTTCTGACCTTACCGAGTCAGCTTTTCCCTATAGGTCTCAGGGACTCTGCTATCCTATGTGGTCTTCTATTACCTTCTAATGAAGTCTTGCTGCGGGCCTGAGGAGATCCCTGGTCCTAGGTAACCAATGTCATGTGGGACTTTTCATTAGGAATAACTTTGAAGGAGGATCTCATTCTAAATATACAAAGTGGGTCCAGGATCCTGATGTACTAGGTGGTTTTAAATAACTAAAACAGCATAGAAGTAGAACAAGGAAAATAAAGTACAGATAGAAAGAAAGAAAATAAACCTAGGTTCTAGTCCTTCCACCAGGGGCAGCCACGGCATGCTCTGACGGGTTGTTCTCTGTGGCCTTTTCTGTAACACGCTCAGTTCTTTCTTGGACAGCGATTATAAATCCATATAGCGGTAATGACATTGCAGTAAGAGAAGGTCATTTTGTCACAGCAGAATAGGCATGGAAAGCTGTTAGTGAGGTGCAGGGCAGGTGACTGTGGCTCCTATTGCTTCCTGGGTGACCTGGCCGGGGTGCTGAGCCCAGCATCAGTGGCAGGCAGGGGCTGGACTGGGCACACACAGCTGTCTGAGGTGTCCTTGCCCTCCCAGTCTAGGGAGGTGACAACTGTTCTGTTTGTGGAGATGGGCTGTGGGTGGGAGCTGGGCCTCCTTCTCCTTTTCTGCAGCTGCCCATCCATCCACTCTGGTCAATGATGCTTGTCCATCACTGCTGAGCTCCAAGTCCAGCCATGTGCAAGGGGAACATCTGCTCCCAAGGCTGCAGAGTCCTGCAGTCCTGGAGCCAGAGTGACTGCAGAGCCCAAATGCAGGGCCACTGGGTGTGTGTAAGTGGGGAGGGGGTAGGAATCTGGTGTCACTGGCGGCACCATCTATTTCCCTCTGTGCAGCTGGCATCAGTCTATTGGATGTTCAGGTTACTGGGTCCCTGAAACAGGAGAGTGGGTTAGGCTTGAGTCCTTGAGCCCAGCTATGAACTGAATATGTTTGTCTCTGGACCTCTACCATACAACACTGGCCGGGCGACAGGGTGGTTTTCTCTTTCTTCCTTGATATGAGGGCTTTCAGAATCTAGTCTCTTAGAACCTCAGAGCCCAGCTGTTCAGAGGCGGTCCCACTGCTTTCCCTTTGATTAGTACTATTGCTAGGTTTGCAGGGACAACACGGGTGAGGGTAAGATAGAGTTGGTTCAAATACAAGCTTCATTGTGACCAAGCTTCACTGTGACTTTGAGGTAAGAGTGAAACCTCTCTTGTGCCTGTTTCCTCACTTGAAAATGAGGATAATGTTGGGCATGGTGGTGCATGTCTGCACTCGGGAGGCTGAAGTAGGAGGATCGCTATGAATTTGTGGCCAGCCTGGACTATATAGTGACTTTAAGACCACCTTGAACTACATAGCAAGATTCTGTCTCAAAAAACCAAACTAAACCAAAACAAAAACAAACTCCACCTCCAAATAAACAAACCAAATGAAAATTAAGATAATACCTATCTTTGGAGATATGTGAAGAACTAGCTGAATTAATGTATGTAAGTCACCAAGCTAGGGTCTCTGGCTGCCAGTGGAGTAAGTGCTTGTGTCTTCCTTTCTGTCTTAGTTTTGTTCTTATTTATAGATGCTGTGATTGAGCTCCAGGGCATCTGCCATTCTGGGAAGGATCAAGGCCTTTAATCTCCCTGGGTGAACTCGCCACCTGGCCAGCACCACTTCCTATTCCTACTTCCCAGGTCTTGTCCATGTGTGGGAACTAATAGGTTACATGGATAACAAGGACCTGTTTCCCTGGAGCCAGACTTGATTTTATCTAGAATCTCAACCCCTCAAAGTTCCTCTCTCTATTCCTGACGCTATCTGAGTGTGCCTGGGCTTCAGGGGTCTTGAGGATTCATGTCAGAGTTGGGCAGCAGGCTCAGGGCTCTGTGCTTGTTGCTCTGAATTCCCAGAGCCTGCTGGGCTCTTCCCCTTTCAGGATCCCCCACAGTTTTCCAGTGGACACCACTACTCTTCCTGTTATCTCTTGCCAGACCTATCTGTCCTTTCTCTGAAGACCTTGAGCCACCATCCTGCTTGCTGTGTGAAGGCGAATTAGTGAGTATGGGGATGAAGGTGGAAAATTGATTTTAAAGTATTTTGGGGGTCACACTCTGATAGGAGGAGGTGTCTTAAAGCAGTTCTGCATCTGCCCGGATCTCATAGATTTTCCCTTGAGATGTCCTTTCCCACCTTTCTTTTATAGCATCCCCTCCCCTCAGACTTCAGACCTGTTTTCCCAGAGGAATGGCTGGACATACATCCAATACCTTGTCTGCATTCATCCCTCCTTCTGACTCTGGGTTTTCTGGGATTGTGGGAGGGTCCAGGAAGGTCCTCAGAGCTCTCACAAAGAGGCTGTAGCACGTATGTCACCAAGATCTCTACCAATCCTAGGTACCCAGGCTCAAGCAGGGAGACTTCCTGTCCACAGGATCATTTATCACTTGCTTGGAGACCAAAAGCAAGTCAATTGGCCTTCTCTTCTCAAGACCAACTCACCCCACTTCCTCACTGCGTATGCACTTTGTATTGCTGTCAAAAGTGGTTGAGGGGAAGCATCTTTCTATCCAGTCCTATATCACATGTGAATTGGTTTCCTGTGGATGCCATATCAAACTGGGTGGCTTCAAACAACAGAAATTTATCCTTTCAGGTCCTGGAGGCTAGAAGTCTGAGATCAAGTTGTCAACAGGTCCGTGCTCCCTCTGAAGCCTCAGAAGAAAAATCTTTCCTTGCCTCTTCCTAGCTTCTGGTGGTGTTAGCATTCTTTGATTTTGTGATTACATTAATTTGTGCCTCTGTGTTCAGATGGCCATCAGAGCTCTATCTTCAAATTCTTTTCTCCTTAGAAGAACACTGGATTTAGGAACCACCCTGATGGAGTATGATCTTATCCTAACTTGATTACACCTGCAATGTTTCTCTTTCCATATCAGGTCACACTCACAAAATGTGACGGTTTAAATATAAGCCCCAAATTTCACGTGCTAGAGATTTAATTTCCAAAGTCACATGTTAGTGATATGTGAGAGGTGGGACATTGATGACTGGGTCATGGGAACACTTGCGAATAGACTAACCCATTCATGAATCCACGAATTCATGGCATAATTGGTTAGTGACTTCATAGTTTATCTCAGAGTGGGGCTGCTATAAAACCCAGTTCATTTCTGTCCCTCATATACAGCCCTCTTACCCTGTGATGTCCTCTCCATGTTATGATGTTGCAAGGAAGCTCTCATCAGATGTTGGCACCACGCTCTTGGAATCAACCATCAGCTGAATAAGCCTCCATTCTTTATAAGTTACTTCCTCTGTGGTATTCAGCTAGAGAAACAGAAAATGGACTGATACAACAGGTTTGAGGGATAGGACATCAAGATAGCCTTTGAAGAGTACAGTTCTAGCCCAACACAGTGACTGAAGTTTCTCCTCAGCATGCTAACTCCACCATAGTGGCAGGTCTCATGTATGCACAGGCATAAAGACAAAAGGCTTTCTGCTTGACATGAACAGACACGCCTGTGGTGAGGGATCCTAGATGTGGACCTAAGATTATCAGTTTCTCAGGTTGCATCTGTGTGAGCCTGGCCATGGCTGGGGTTGAAACAAGAGGTGAGACTAAAGTAAAGTGACACTTATGAGGCGTCCAATATGTATATGGGCGCTGATGATGATGATAGCTGGTAATGAACAAATACTGAGTGCCAGACCTTGTGCCAAGGGCATTAGACACATTTTCTTATTTAATTTTCATAATCTCATGAAGAAGGTCAGATATCGCCATGTTCCTGGTGAAGAATTGGAGGTTCAAGAGGTATGGCTGCCTTGGAGGCAAATGTCCCCTGCTTTAGAATGTAAACTTTTAGAGAGCAGAGACTTTTTCCATGCTGTAGCTTCAGCATCTAAAACTGGTGGTGCTTCATAAATGTTTGCTTACTTTTTTAATGATGTTCTGGTATTTGAACACAGATAGTCCAAAGGTGAGGGCCAAGTGTTTAACCTCTCTAAGGAACCAGTGATAGAACAGAGATTCTCTGCCTATTATGAGGCACAGCTGCATTCAAGGACTAGGCCTGAATAAAGATATATGCCCTGTGACTGACGGTGGGGTTAAGTTGAAAATGTCATGTATAACAAATGCATCTCAAACTTCTTAACTACCGAACATCATAGCTTAGTAACACTGTACACTGTAGAGTATCATAGTTCTCTTTGTGATCACTTGGCTAGCCCAGAGCTGTGGCTTCTTGCCTCTGTCCTCATAAAAGAATATCCTCCTGCATACTGTGAGCCCAAGAAAAGATTAAAATTCAATATATAGGTTCTACTGAGTGTGTATTGCTTTCATACTATCATAAAGTTAGAAAATCATAAGCTGAATTCAGGGACCTCTGCAATATGACTGTTCTATCCTGGGTTAGTCCTGGCCTGAATAGTAAGGATGTAGTAGGTGCTGCACACACATTTGATGGGCTGTTGCCAGACTTGCACACTGAAAGATTTCTACTTTCCCTCCGCAGTCTGTCTCACTCTCGCAACCACACTCTGATCTTTTCTGTGAATGCCAGATTTTGCTTGCCAGATACATTTCACGACTCTAATAAACATTCACACTACCTGGAGCATTTAGACGGAAAATGGAGCCTAAAACTCCATGAAGCAGTGCGATTCCCCTTCTGCAAGCCTGGGGAGCATTAAGTAAGAGATACATGCTATGGAAATGAGCTACATCATTATTGGAACTGATGCACACTCACTCCGACCAATCCATTTTTATTTGAAGCACTTGCATTGCATAAAACTGAGCATAGTAACTACAGTCAAGAAGATGTATTTGTTTTTATTTAAACTCATAAATGTTCTAACATCAATAAATGTTTTTACCTCCTCTAAAAAATAAGACATGTATAGAGGAGATGGAAATTTATACATACATCATGCCAGAAGGGCCTATTTTCCCAGAAACCATTTTTTGAATTGCCAGTGATTTATGGTGGCAAACCCAAGGCTGAGTTGGTGAAGTTAGGAGAAGGAAAAAACATACCGATGTGGTTATCTTATTTTCTTAAAGAGCAGAGAAGATAGCAAGAGAGAATGGGGGTGTCTTAATTATTTTTTTCTTTTCCCAGACAAAATACCTGACACACACCAGTTAAGGAAGAAAGATTTATTCTGGCTCACAGTTTGTAGAGGTTTCAGTCCATTGTTGGCTGGCTCCAAAGCAGGATGTCATAGCACAGGGTCATCAAAGAAGGGAAATGGGTCATGGCATGGCAGGAAGAAGATAGTAAAAGCAGAAAGCAGTAGAAGCAGTGACAAGCAAGTCACCCTTTCCCTTTTATCCCATCCAGGTTACAAGCCTTTTGGGTGGTACCACCCAATCCCAGGTGGCCTTTCAATTATCCACACCCAGAACTATGCTAACTCCAATTAGTGAGTTAGTTTAGTAACACACACCCTTAATTCCAGTATCACAAACCTTAGACCCAGTCATCTCTGAAAGTCCCACCTATGAGTACTTGAGGCTTTGCGGGGACATCTGGATACAAGGCGTAACAGGAAGGCAGACATAAGGTGTCTAAGCAAGTGCTGGATTCTAGGAATGAGAAGGCAGCTGGACCTTTATAACTCTTATTTGATCTCCAAGTGTGCATTGGTAGTTACACCATCAGGTTCAATATCAAGGAAATCTATGGCTTTAAAAGATTTGGATTTTGTCCTGTCTAGCCAGGTCACTTTGAGCAGAACTTGGACCTCCTTCTTTGTAACCAGGACACCTGTATTGACCTTGTTTTGATGGTTAAAATCAAAAGTTCTACATGGCCAGATTTGTGGATTAAAATCCTAACTGCACTTATAACTGTGTGAACTTGGGCAAGGGACTTTATTTCTCTGGGCTTTGTTTGATTGCCTTCTCGATTTGTGAAGAGCTGCTAATGGAACCTTGTTTTGAGGCTCAGAGAAAAAACATAGAAAGATCTTAGAATAGGACCTGGTACACAGTGAGCACTCAGTTAGTTCTCACCAGAAGAGCTAGAAAGGAAGTTAAAGATATTTATGTCATGAAAATTGTATTATATCTGTAATGGCAAGAAAGAAGTACTCATCCAAAGCCCTTCATTTCATGAATGAGGAAACAGACCCAGAGAGGTTTTGTATTAGTTTCCTATTGCTTTTTTAAAAACAAATTATCATGCACCCATGACTTAAAATAACATTCATTCATTCTCTCATGGGCCTGAATGTCAGAAGTCTAAAATGAGTCTAATAGAGCTCAAATAAAGGTAGCAGCAAGGTTGGTTCCTCCTGGAGTTTCCAAGAAAATATTTCTTGCCTATCCAGCTACTGGAGGTTGATCACATTCCTTGGCTTGTGGATGCATCACTCCAATATCTACTTCTGTTGTCACATTACCTGCTGCTCTGATCTCTGCTTCTCTCTTGTAAGGACCTTTGTGATTACATGAAGCTCACCTGAGTAATCCAGTAAATTTCCTATCTCAGGAGTCTTAACTTACTTTCATCTGCAAAGTCCATTTTACCATGTAAAGTAGATGCTCATGTGTTCAAAAGCTTCAGGGATTTGAGTGTGAACTTCTTAAGCACGGACCAATATTCAGTCTTCCATAAGTCCTTAGGTCAGAAGTTTGGTAGCATGGACTGGTTTTGAACAAGAGATTTCCTTACTCAACTGTTCTTTTCATGTCCTGTTGCTGCCATGGCTCTTGAGATGATTAGGTATCTATTCTGGAGGCCCTTAGGCAGGTAGAGGAGGTAACCTTGAATGTCTGATGCCTCCTCTCTCTGTTATGTGGGCTCACAGCAGGCTACTACTATACCTCTCAGGAATTATCTGCCTGGATTGGCCTCGGACTTCTTCTAAAGCCTCTACTCTTCTGAGGGTGTATAGCCTTTGGGATCTGCCATCCATGGCCTCAGGAGCATGAGACAGGCATGCTGGACCCATGCCTTGTTGGTATGGAACTGCCTGAGTATACCCACAGGTTGGAGGGTGGATGGTGGGGTGAAAAGGCTTGCCAGCCTGGGACTGCTGGGTCAGAAGGTATGGGTGGGGTGATGGAACAGTAGGAGGCTTGGGAAGAAAACAGAAACTATCCAGACCTTAGCAGCAAAGAATTTTCTCTAAAGCCACACCCACTGGGAATAACAAGAATTAAAAACAGGCAAAAATAGTATTAGTGAGAATGTGGAAGCATTGGAACCCTGTACACAGTTAGTAAGAATGTAAAATGGTGCAGCCACTACAAATAGTAGGGTGGCTCCTCAAAAAACTAAAAATAGTATTATCAGATGATCCAGTAATTCCAGTGGGTGTATACCCCCAAAGAATTGAGAGTAAGGAAAAAAACAAATATTTGGACACTCATATTCATAGCAGTGTTTTTCACAGTACCCAACAGGTGAAAGTAACCCAGCTCATGGGCAGATGGATAAACGAATGTGATGTATACAGTTATGAAATATGATTCATCTTTCAAAAGGAAGTAATTTCTGACACATGATATAACATGGCTGAACATGGAAAATGTTATGCCAAGTGAAATGAATCAGTCACACAAGGATAAATGCTGTAGGATTCCACTTACACGAGGTACTTAGAGTAGTCAAATTCATGGCTACTCTACTAACGGATGGAGGGAGCGAGGATTGGGGAGTTATTGTTTAAGGAGTACAAAGTGTCAGTTTTGCAAGGTGAAAAACTGGGTGGTTGGTAGTTACGTAGCACAACAATGGGAATCTATTTTAAAATGATTAAGATGGAATGAAAAGGAAATGGGGGAGGAAGGAAGGAAAAAGAAAAATGAGGAAAAAAAGGATAAAATGGAAACAAGATTTTGTAAATAAGGAGGGGAAGGGGGTTGAAGGGAGGGGAAGAGAATGGGAAAATAGAGGAACCAAGATACATCAGGTACAGGCACAAATTTCCTATAATAAATTTTATCATTATGTATATCTAAACTGTACCAATAAACTTAATTAAAAAACCCCAACCACCACAACAAACAAACAAAACATTTCTGGTTAGAATGGACATCTGTAAGTGAAGTTTCTGGGATTGGGTGCATGAGTTCTGATCTTCCATCTCCTTCCTCTTCTGCAGCCTGGAGCTATGGCCAGCCTTCAGGAAACACCATTCTAAACCCTTGCCAAGCTAATGGAGCGACAGAGCTTGGCAATTTGTAACTCATATCCAATGCGTATTGTTTGTATCACACATTCTGTGGCCTTTCTGTCCTAGGATGGGCTCTGACAGATGGTGGAGATAGATGCAAGAAGTGCTATTCCTCTCTGGGGTCCAGATTTGGGTTTATAAACTGCCCTGTGCTGAGTCAAGACTCTAAAGACTATGAGCCTCTCAGCCTTTGCAGGAGGAAGACAGGTTGAGGAATGCAGAGTGGACACTGCAGATGGGAGTTTTGCAGCTGAACTTGCCCTCGAGAGCTGGTTGGCAGACTTGACTTGGAAGCAACTTAAGACTGAGTGAAGGAAAGGGCCCAGTGAGCAGAGGGAGCAGAGCATGCACATGCGGCACAGCTCCCAGCTGGCCTGTAGCTCATGCTTCCTGGTTTGCCTGTCCTATGGCCTCATCTCATGGATTCTGCCCATCAGAATGGCCTTTGTGAGAGTGTGACTTTCTCTTCCTCTGGCTTTCACCTCTGCTTTTTCTTTTCCTCCTCCTACTCTAAACTCTTCTTTCCCCTCCTCCCACCAGAGGTCCCTGTGGGCAGATAGTTGGACCAGATTGCATGCTGGGAGCTATCCAAAGCTCTGCCAGAGTGGTCTCTGAAAGGGGCACTGGGGTCATTAGTTTAGGATGACTGAGTAGTCTCTACTCCCCCCAGTTCCTGTGACTGCCCCAGCCTGTTCCTCTGACCACAGAACCGGGTATTTCTCTTAGCAAATTGGATTTGGTGGGGGATGATGTAAAGGGCCTGATAATAATCAAGAGTCCCTCCCTTGTATGCAAAGGCCCATAAATAGCTATCACTAGGCAGTGAATGGCAAGGCTCATATGAGGGATACAGATCATAATGTTATAGGTAATTGAGGCAAGAGCCACTTTCCTAATGGGCTTTAAGGAAAAGTTTGGGTCTAAAAACAGACCACAGGGAATAAGTGGATATATTAGCAATCTTTTGATTGTGAAGGGAGAAATAAGATGAAGAAGATGTTATAGCCAAAAAGTCCAGACATAAAGTTAACCTGAGGCCAAATCTCAGGTGTCAAACTATGTCATTAGGAATTTCATGCTCTCCATCACTTCATTCTGCTGTCTCTGCATTGGTTTATTTTTCCCACATATTGGCAATATAGCTTCTAGAAGCTGCAGACTTACAACTATCTGAGCAAAGGTTTCATTCCAGAGATACTTTTGGAGGAATTTAGACAAAAGTTTAAAAACCAGATTGGGTTTAGGTATGTTCTTGAATGCAGAGCTAAGAGTTTGAGCTTTGGTTTTTGAAGGTTTTTGAATAGGAAAGTGACAGTTAAATTGATGTCTTGGGTAATGTGGACTAGAGACATGAGAGGGCAGGAACTGAATGATCTTGAGAAAGATGTTGCAGAACTCTAGGGGTGAGTGGAAGGTCTGGGTGGGGGATCTGGGAGGTTGTCTCACCTATGTTGCTGTTGGATCTGGCACAGTCACAGAGGAAGAATCCAGAGGCTCAGCCAGGCCTCAGTGAGCACTAAACTTTGAGTGGGTGGAGAGTGACTGGAACGATGAAT
The DNA here is from genome assembly GCA_004363535.1 of Dasyprocta punctata. Lineage (NCBI taxonomy): Eukaryota > Metazoa > Chordata > Mammalia > Rodentia > Dasyproctidae > Dasyprocta > Dasyprocta punctata. The sequence goes on along the minus strand of RJWM01005529.1, from coordinate 56,269 downwards.
AAAGGTATGGATAGAGGAATGATTGGTGGACAGATGGATACCCCAGGTTTTAAATGAGGTCATGAAAGGGATGAGAGTTGTAAGGAGAGAATAAAAAATGTGAGGAACCCCAGGGAGTACAGTATTTAAATGAATGAAATTACAACTGAAGACAACATATCAGAAATGGTAGCTGAGATCCCAGCCAACCAGAGAACTGCCTGTACCCTCTAAATATTGTTTTAGGCCTCACTGAGAATGCAACTCACAAGTCAGCACAGATCACGGCCCAATACATTCCATTTCTAAGCTGCTTCACATCTGGCATCTGGCTATGGTTTCTGCTAGAAAATTTTAGAGTGCCTTCCTTTGTCTGAGAAAATGTGAATCTTCATGCAATTTGTTGTGTTAAGAGAAGTCAGCACAAAAGACTTTCCTATTCACCACAGAATACTCTGTGTATTTCAAGAGAGGTTGATTGGTAAAGAGGGATATTGGGTATTCTTAAATTTAAAACAAAGTTATTGAATATCTACCCCATGTTAAATCTTGTGGAAGGAACTGGAACCAAAAGATAAATAAAAATGAAATCATGTCCTTTGTGATTATTGTGATTTCTAAAACAGGAACTAACCCTGGTAAATATAATCCAAATTGAAAATTAATAAGAAAGAGACTGGAGTGGTTCTAGAATTAGCAGAAGAGGAGGATTGTCAGGCCTGCTAATGGTTCTCAGCTGCTTTCTGGTCAGGAATATTTGACAATCCTGGAGAATTTCAATCCCCCACCTTTTTTTTTTTTTTTTAAAATCTCTTTAGGTTTAAATTCCCATAGGAAAATCGAATTGGCTCAGGTTCGGATCAAGTGCCTTTTCTGCGATTGATAAGTCAGAGGTTAAAGGTTATAGAAGATGTAAATCTAGCCTTGGGAAAGGGACCATTCTGAGGGAGAAAGAAAATAAACCACTGTGAGTCAGATGACTACCTAAATTGCCATTAACTATAAAAGATTCTGTTTTAGAGGCTTCCAGGTTTATCTCACTCTTTCTTGGTATGAGAAAGATAGGGGATATTCACCTAGTATCATTCTTAATACCACCATTTTCATATGTATATAGTGGGTTGTCACATTTCTTGGCAAAAGATCATTTGCTCTAGATAACTGGAGCTGCTCTTTCCATCTCTGAGAAACACAAAGTGCACAGAAGTATTTCATTGATTTTCAGGTCACTACAAAGCTGTATGCTCCACACAGTATTTAGATGCCAAAGGGGCTGCTTGAGCTTTGCTCATGTTTCTTTAGCAGCTCTCCTTCAGGACATTCTGTAGAAGGATCAGCAGCAGGTGCATCAGGAAGCCTTCTCCAACATTCCTTTTTCTTTCCAATCAGTTAAATTTGTGGTCATCTATTTTTTCCCTCTTCTGGGCAGTGTTTGCAATTGGTATTTCTGTAAGTGGGTCAGAGCCTAAATAGGTCATGTTGATTTCCTACATGTAGTAATCCTGAAATGAACTGAGGAGAGTTGGGGGAGGGAAATGTGTCCAACTGGTGTCAGAAGGGAGAAGGAAGGTGAGATGGGAGATAAGGGTTCTGCTTATAGGGATGGGGAAGCCTCTAGTGATTCCAAAGTGAACTGAGGGGGAAATAGTTGTGGGCTTTGAACCATGTGGAAGGTGGTATGTGTGAGAGCAACCCTGCTTCCAACTGACCTGATCTGTGATGATGGTAAGAACTGACAAGAATCATGGATCCTTAAGCAGATGCACACTTGGGAAATCTCAGGCAGAAGCAGAAGGAGGAAAGAGAGGGGCTGTTAATGGCTAAACTGTGCATCCCCAAATTCATATGTTGAAATCTTAACCCCCAGTAACTCAAATGTGAATATATTTGGAGATAGGATCTTTAAGGAGATGATGAAATTAAAACAAGGTTATTTGGGAGAACCTTAATCCAATGTGCCTGATGTTCTTATAAGGAAAGAACATCATCATGGACACATACCAATAATGCGAAGATACAGGGAGAGGACAGTCATCTGCAAGCTGAGGAGAGAAACCGAAAAGAAACTAACCATGCCAACACCTTGGTCCAGAACTTCTAGCCTCTGGAGTTATGAGAAAATAAGTTTTTAATGTTTAAGCCACACAGTGTTTAGATCTATTAAGGTTTAGATCTAAAATGGCCCCCAAAGTCTTATGTGTTTGGAAGGTGATTGGATTATGGGGGCACTATAGCTGATTAGCTGTTAGGAGGTAGGGTCTGGTTGGAAGAGCTGGGTCACTGAAAGGGTGTATCTTGTTCCCTGGCTCTTGTTTCTCTCTCTACTTCCCAGACTCTATACCATGAGCAGCTTTCTTCTACTCAGTCCCTTCAGCCATGTCTTCCTGCCTTAGAGTCAGCTAAGCATGGGCCTCAACATGAGCCACAATAACCCTCTTCTCCTTTAGATTGCAGGTATCAGATATTTTGTCCCAGCAGAAAGGAAAGTGACTAATACAGAATCTGGTACCAGTAGCGGAGACATTGCTATAACACAACCTGACCATGTGGTTCAAAAGCCTTTGAAAGTGGTTTGTAAGAGGAGTTTGGAAAGGTTTAGAGATGCTGCCTGGAGTAGCAGCTGTACTTTACAATAGGACAATAGGAAAAATGACTTGAGGGCATGTGAGGAACCAGCAAGGCCCCACCCTTCACAGGCTCAAAATTGCAAAAGTGACTTTGCTTTAAGAAGAGAGCCCTATGTTGGAGGCCACCTAGGAAATTTGTTCTCTAGAATTTGTGGTGCTTACCACTAGGAACTCAGAGGCATCAGCAACCATGATTCAAGGTTGGCCTGGCTGCTGCTCAAACTGGTAGCAGACCTCAGCACCATCCATGTGGTACTGGTATTATGGGCGTGCAGAATGTAAGAATTGTGGGGTTGGGGAAGCTTCCACCAAATTTCAGAAGAAGGCCTGAGAGACCAGGCAGTGTCTCTTTAGAGAGGGCAGTGTATGAAGCTGTGAGCGTAAAGTCAAAATCTATGGAGACCCTGGTGTGTTGGAGAAGCTAAGAACATGGAAAGTCTGAGGAAAGATGCAAGGAATAAGCAAAGCCAGCCGGAGAGAGGGGGAGGGGGAGGAGAAAAACGGGAGAGAGAGAGAAAGAGAGAGAGAGAGAGAGAGAGAGAGAGAGAGAGAGAGAGAGAGAGATCACAAGGGCTGCAACCACTGGCAATGCCGTAGAGGCAAGGCCATCTAAGCCCTTTGTAGTTTACATCTTGTCACATGTTTGCCCTGGTTACTGGATATGGAACTACAGTGTTTAATATTTGTCCTTCTGGTTTCCCATCTCACTCTCATCTGATTTCTTTCTATCCATCTGTATCTCTCACTTGGAATGGAAGTGTTTATCCTGTGCCATTTTTATGTCACCTGTGTTTAACCTTCTTTTTGAGTTTTGCAGGGACTCACAGCTAAAAATTTGCTTTGAGTCTCTGAGGAGACTTTGGACTTGGACTTTTCAGCACTGCTGAAACTTTTAAAATTTTGGCAACTCTTAGGGATAGACAGAATGAATTTTGCATAAGGAGATGCACGTGATTATTTTAGAAGCCAGGTGGAATACTATGGTTTAAATCTAAAATAGTTCCCAAAGCCTCATGTGTTTGGAAGGTGATTGGATTACAGAGACATTATAGCTGACTTGATGCTAGGAGGTGTGGCCTGGTCCGAGAAGTTTCTGGATCTTTGGGGAGAATCTGAACTAAGGCAAGTTGTTTTGGGAAGGAACCCTACTGGATCTCAGAGCATCTTCTATGCTGTCTCTGTCCCTTTCTTTCAATAGAGACACCTATGGAAAGCAGGAGAAGTAACAGGAGAAGGGACTTGGTGGGAGTTTTGGTTGCCAGTGGGCTCATATCTATGGTGGCCATGGTGCCATATTTACTGTATTTCTAAAGGTGGGCAGCTTAGTCATAATAGCTTGGAGGAAGCCTGGCCGGGCTCTTGCTTTTGGACCGGGCTTGGTAGGTTCAGATACATATATTCTGGCACTAGAGACTTCAAATGAAAGGCATACTGCTGGACTGAAACTTGCCACTGGGCTTGATTATTTCATTTTCTACTGTTACTGAGTAGAAACACACTGAGTCCTTTGTGTTTGGATCTATTTGAAAACTGACAAGTACCTTGTATGCCTTTTGAGGTAGAGTCTGTATCTTATTTTCTTATTATCTTGTGTAAATTGATTTTTTCAATAGGTAATATACAGTAGCCCCCTTCATTCATTGGAGGGCATGTTCCAAAGACCCCAGTGGATGCCTGAAACCATAAAAACTACTGAACCCTACATGTACTATGCTTTCTCTTATACATACATGCTTATGCTAAAGTTTAATTTATAAATTAGGCACACTAAGGTATTAACAGCAAAGATACAATAGAACAATTACAACAATATACCATTATAAAATTGCTATCATCATTACTCTTGTACTTTGGGGCCATTATTAACTAAAATCAGGGCTATTTGAACGCAAGCACTGTGATACTGTGTCAGCTGATCTGATGACTGAGACAGCTACTAAGTGACTAACAGGTGAGTAGTATACAGAGTGAATGCACTGGAGAAAGGGATAACTCACATCCTGTGTGGGATGCATTGGGGTGGCGTGAAATTTCATCATATTACTCAGAATGATGCACAATGTAAAAGTTAGAAATTATTTATGTCTGGAATTTTTGGACCATGGTTGACCATAGGTAGCTGAAACCTTGGGAAACAAAACTGTGTATGAAGGGGGACTACAGTATTTATGTGGCTCAAAATCTTCTTACCCTGCCCTCGTCTACTCTCAACTCCTACTCCATCCCTGGTACCTCTGTCATTAGTTTCTTAGGTAAACTTCCAGAGTTTCTTTAGGTTTATGCAAATAAACATGAATAAAGATTGTTGCATTCTTTAGTACACTTTGCTTCATAATCAAAATTATTATGCACTACCCAGTTTTCAACTTATTCTTCTCAAAATATGGCTTGGGGATACTTTCATATCTGTAGGTAGATTGTATCTTCATTCTTTAATAGTTTCATAGCATTCTGTAGTGTAAGTATTGCATAATTCATTTAACCAATCCTTATCAATGGTGATTTGGGTTGTTCCCAATCTTTCCTTGTTATAGTAATTCACTGTTGTTTCAACTGAAACCTGTACATAAGTTGTTTCGCAAATGTGTAAGTACATTTTTAGATAAATTCCTACAAATGAAATCACAGAATCGTATGGCGTATTCATTTATATTGATAGATTTTACTCAATTTTTCCTCCAGCAGGGTAGTCTGAGTTTATATTATCATCAAGAATGAAGGAGAGTAATGGTTTTTCTGCAGCTTCATCCACAAAATATACAAGCAAATTGTTGGAGTTGTATCAAATTAATGGGTGAAAAATGATATTGAGAGTATTTTAATTTGCATTTTTCTTGTTACAATGGAAATCAAGCAGCTTTTAATATGCTTAAGAACTGTTGCATTTCTTTTTCCCATGAACACTAAAATTTTTTTCCATTTTTAAATAGACCCTATTCCTAACCATTCTGGTTGTTCTTTTTCTTACAGATTATGAGAGTTCTTTATATAGTAGGAAGATGAACTCTTTATAAGACTGAATTTTTTGTTGTTTATTTTGCATCTTTTGTCTCTACTCACTGTCTTTTTTGCCATGAAATTTTTTTAATTTAAAATTTTATATGTTCACATTTATCAATTTTTATAAGTTGCCTTCTAGTCTTTCAAACATAGTTAAAAAAGACATCTTCCACTTTTATTTGGCATGCTTAACATAGCACAAGGAACAGTTTAGCTTTCTAAAGGAATGCTGTGATTAATAGGCCACTGATGCCCCTCTCCCAAGTGCTTTTGTTCTAAAATCTTTGCTCCCCTCTCCAACTGCAAATTAAGCAGTTTGATCGGGCAAGTAACAGTAATCCATACTCAGGTGTGACTAACTGGTAGAGTTAACTTTTGCAAAAGATATTTCCATTTTAAACAAGCAGTTGGGCCAAATGACATGACTTTGAAATTGATGGGAAGTTGGGAGGTATGGAAAATCTGTCAAGGGTGTTGCAGTAAGAGGCAGTGATGGCTATTCTGTGCTCTGGGCTTTTGCTCCTTCATCTTGCCAGTCTAGAATACCATACAAAATCAATGTGAGAAGAGAACAGCCACCCCCATCTTGGGCTCCATTTCTGATGATAGTAGCTGTGATCCTTATAGGGGCTGGATCTGGTTGGAAAATAGGGAGCATAGGCAACACTGGACAAAATGTTGATTCAACCAAATTTATCTTTTCTAGCTATTGCTATCTGCCGCTTTCCTCTTCCGTCCCTGCATCCCTATCCTGTCTCCTAGATTAAGGGCCTAATGGAGGACACCATATGAGAGGTGCTAGGCAGTAAGATAATTCTGTGGAGTTCTACTAGAGAAGGGAATTCTATATTCCCAAAGTTCATCTTTAATGGCTCTGTGTGTGCATAAGTCACTTGATCTCCCTGCACTCATCTCCTCACTTATGAAATAAGAGGACCAGACTCATTAAAGACCCAAAAATTTTAGATTTACAAGTCAGGCAGATCAGGTATTTGGATCTTTCTATTGAAGATGGATAGGAAGAGAGATACAAATCCTTCAGGATACTTCATGCTCTTATTACTACAAACTTCCCCTTTAAGATGCCAGATTATTGATCAACTTCAGCATCCACTTCTGCTCTCTGTCACCCAGCTCTTCCCAGCCCTAGGGAAGCCAGATAATCACTTACTAAATGAATAGTTTAGGCAGTTTATTGCAGTGTTAGTCAGCTTTGTGTCATTGTGACAAAATACCTGAGGTAAACATCTTAAAAGGAGGAGCTGTTTCAGCCCATGGTTGATCGAGTCTGTTTTTGAACCGGCAGCAAAGCAGAACATTGTGGTGGGAGTGTGTGGTAGAGCAAATCTCCTTACTTCATGACTACTGGGAAATGGAGAGAGAAATGAGTGGAAGTCTCAGTATCGCCCTCAAGGGCATGACTTCACTGATATAACTTCCTCCCACTAGGTCCCCCAATTCTAATGTTCCCATCACCTCCCAACAGTGCTGCAGGTTTGTGACCAGACTTTGAAACATTGTCTTTGGGAGACATTTAATATCCAAACCAATTCGACCCAGTTATTCACCTCCTTGGTATCTTCCTGAAAGAATTAAAAGCATCATACCACAGTGATATACGCACACCCATATTTATAACAACACAGTTTGTAACAGACAAATCTTGGAAACAGCCCAAATGCACATCAACTGGTGAATGGCTAAAGATGTGGGTTTTTAAAAAATACAATGGAGTACTACTCTGCCATAAACAAGGATAAATTTGAGATATTTCTATGTAAGTAGATGGACACACGTGTAAATACCACATCATTTCTCTAGTGTGAATAAGGACCAGAGCATATAATAGATATTGTGAAATAGGAAGAAAATGTTGAAATGGGGAAGGGAACATTGAAAGAGAAAGGGGGACAGGAAAGAAAGGAAAAGTTAAAAAAAATTAGAAAAGAAGGGAAAAAATGGAAGCAAAGGAGGGGATTGGAGGTTGAAGGGGGGGTAGGGGAATGGGAAAAAAGAAACAAGTTATATCATGTACAGGTAGAAACTCTCTGTGATGAATGTAATCATTATGTATACCTAAAATGTACCAATAAAATCTGATTGAGGAAAAAAATCCAAACCCTAACCATTGTATTTATTAATTTGTAATTTCATTGGGCTACAGTTAGTGAATTAGTATTAATAGGACAATCAATTCCACTAGACTCTTAGTTACTTTTTTTATTACTGAAAATACCCCTTGCCCAAAGTTAAAGGAGGAAAGGTTTATTTAGCTCACAGTTTGTAGTGGTTCCAGGTCATAGTCAGCTGGCTCTGAGGCAGGGTAGCATAGCAGAGGGCCATCACAGAAGGCTAAGAGTTCATGGCATGGCAGGCAGGAAGCAGGAAGCAGAAGCAGGAAGTAGTGAGCAGCAGCAGCAGTAACAACAACCAGGTTGCCTTTCCTCTCTCGCTTTATATTCCATCCAGGTTATAAAGCTATTGATTGATGCCACCCACACCCCGGATGCGGCTTCCATTATGTGCACCCAGAACTACACTAATTCCAATCAGTGGACTAATTTAGTACCACACACCCTTAATCCCAGTACCACATGCTGTAGATACAGTCAGTTCTGAAGAGCCCCGCCTATGAATGCATGAGGCTTGTGGGGGGGCAATCTAGATACAAGCATAACAATTACTATACTTTTTGGTTGACTATTTAGAATCTTTTATTAAAAATAATTTTATGGGATCTTGGTTCCCAGTGTCTGTCCTTTCTGGTGCTACTGATGCTGTAGCTTTAAGTTACAAGGCAAGTTTCATAACTTCAGGCTGTATAAATAAAGTACATTGTAAGTCTTTCACTTTGTTGCTACATCTGCTCCTGATTTCCTGGAAAGCCATGAAGGCAAAGTTCCTGCAATGCTATGTGACTTTTTCCCATGGAGACCATGAGAGCTGTTCTTTATTCTGGCTTTAAGGTCAGTGATATTATGAATTATTATTATTATTAATTTATTTATTTTTGGTACTGGGGCTTGAACTCACAACCTCGTGCTTACCAGGTAGGCACTTGAGTTGCTGAGCTAGACCCCCTGGCCCTGATATTATGAATTATATAAGGCAAGAGGAGAACAGAAGTTGGGTTTGCCCACTCTCTCTTTGTCCTTGCTGGTGTAGAAAGCTTTCAATGTTAAGATTAGGATAGAGAGAAAAATTATTTCTCCAACTCCACTGGGCCAATCAGGAGTCCTGGTTTTGTTCCTTAAACCCACAAAATTTTAACCATCAATGAATTCCTTCTATATACAATGTAAGGATTAAGTTCTGTCAGAGACATCTGTTGTATGTCTCTGTGGTGCCAGAATTCTGGTCCTGGAAGTATTACCCTTTATTCTGCCCCTCTAGAGCAGAGACCTTGTCAGATCTTGGTCTGAGGAGAGAATATTTGGTGGTCTCTCTTCCCTGAAAAAGAGGGAGGAGGCGGTGCACCTAAGAAGCAAGACTTATGCCTAGGCAATAACAGGTCCCTTTGTGAACAGAAGAGAATTATTGCCATGAGGATGGGATATGGCTGGTGCTTCAGCAGCTGAAAAGTTACAAATCACATTGGGAATGGGAGAGATTTACCTCCCAGCAAGCCTGGTGTATAGCATCTATAACAAATGTGTGCGGGAACGCTAGGCAAATAGTCTCATTGCTGAGTCTATACCTGCTCCCTGGATCTTCTTCAAATGTTTGCTGGAGACAGGTGTTGTGGGCTGCAGGCTTGTGAATCTCTGCAATGCTTCTGGAAGTATTCTGGGTAGAGATGAACAGTGGTTATGGGAGGACTGGAGTGCTAGGTTTTTCTCCCTCTAATGGGCAAGTGCCTCATTTTTCTTGGTTCTGTCTACTGGGTGGATTTAACCCAGTAGAAGTTGATGGGATCCCTGACTCCTGTTGACAAGTAACCTCAAGAACCTTACATAAATCACTTTGGTGAATCGGTGCTTAGCAATGGGTACTGTCCCCAGGGTTAACTGTCTCTTGATTCTAAGAGTACACATGGCTAGGATAAGCAGAGTTAAACAATATTACACAATATTGAAACAAGACTTTTCAGAGCCCTTGCTAGCAGGGGCAGTATACTCAGAAAGTATGCAGTATTTCCTAAACCTGCTTGATCTTGACCATACCATTTATTTTTTAAAGGAGCTTCACAAAAACCATATTCTGAGTACAGTAGTTTTGTCAGTTTGCTGTGAACTAATGATACCATCAGAGTTTCCTAATCCGTGGGCTTTTTGCTTCATTTTTGCTTCTCAAAATGTAGTTCATGGACTAGTTGCAGGGGCACTCCTTGGAAGCTTGTGAAAGATGCAGAATCTCAGGTTCACCCTGGACCAACCAATTCCGAATCTGCACAGTAACAAGATCCTGGGTGAGCTGGGTGTGGTGACACACGCTTTTAATCTCAGCACTTGGGCGGCTGAGGCAGGCGGATCGTTGTGAGTTCTAGAACAGCCTGGGCTACAAAGTGAATTCAAGGCCAGCCTGAACTGCATGGTGATACCCTATCTCAAAAAATATGGCTGGAGATTTAGCTCAGTGCCCTAAGCACCTATTTGGCAGGTGTGAGGTTGTGAATTGGATCCCCGGTACCATAAAAAAAAAAAAAAAAAAATCCTGGGTGTAGGTGTGGACACTGAAGACTGATATTGAATGCCCTGTGCTTCCCCTCACCACTGGTTTTCTGTTTCTGAGTCTTCCAGCCCCTAGACTTAGGAGAGCTGTGGGGGCAGCGATGACAGTTGTGCTACCTCTGGATTTGGAGAGGGAAGGTTTCTAGGCCTCTGGCTTTGTTGGAATGTCTGCTTTTTGGCTTCCATGTGGCGTAGCAATCTATAGTAGGGAGAGAGGCCAGTTCTACTAAAGAACTCCAAGGTAACAGAAAGAAATAGTGGGACTATGGGGCAGGGGGAGGGACATACAGAGTGATTTAATAGACCCAGAAAGAAGAGGTGTCTGGGTGGGTTAGCATGTACAGAATGGGAAGGAATTCTAGAAAGGTCCATGCCAAAGGCTGTGATGTGTTGGGGTGGTGGCATAATGCTTCGAGCCCTCCGGCCCCCTCCCCTGTGATAGAAGCTGGGAGAGGAGCTCAAAAGACATTGTTTTTCAGCTGAATGTAAGAAGTCCCTGCCAGATCAGATGTTCAACCTTAAAACGAATGGAGGAAAAACAATCAAATGCAGTCAACTAGAAAAATCCACTTTTCCTATTTCATAAAAAGCAAGAGCCCATATGATAATCCCTCCCTTGGCACATGTTAGAGATTTCTTTATTGTTTCTTTGCTTGTGGCCAATTCTGCCACACCCGGCTGGGGGCCTGAGCTGCGCTGACTCCATTTGCACCAGGTCAGCATGCTGGTTCCAAATTAGTAGGTCTAGAGCTGAATTTGAGCAGTTTTCCAGGAACAGCATGTGCCTGCCTGTGTGGAAGAGAAAGTGAGGAGGAGGGTAGGTAGTGAATGGAGGACACATTGTCCCTGCCTTCCCCACGGTGCAGAAGTGTGCATTTCCCAGTGTAGACAGTGGAAGGGACTGGATCTTAACCTCCACAGAAGCCATGACTGAGACCACTTAACTGCCAAGACTGGTTTTCCTGACTTTCTTGCAAGGAACAGGGCAGGATATTCAGCATAAATCTTCTACACCCAGGATCTTGTTGCTTATGTGGATTCAGACTTGGTGGGTCCAGGGTAAGTCTAAGATCCTGTATCTTTCACAAACTTCCAAGGGGTGCCCCTGTTGCTAGACCATGAACCAGACTTCGAGTAGCAAAAAATGAAGGAAAAAGCCCATGGGTTAGGAAACCCTGACGCTTCTGTTAATTCACAGCAAATTGGCAAGACTAGTGCTTTGCCCTAGATATAAACACAGAGCCTAGTATTTACCCTACAGATGCTTGATAATTATTTGTTGAATGAACTCTGACAAAACCCAAAGCACGGAGGTAGCCATAGGGTAATGCATTCAGGAAAGCAGGGCTTCGGGACTGAATGTTGCTTTTTAGCTGTGTGATCCTAGACGAACTCCTGAACATTTGTTTATAAAGTGATGATTGTATTATTTACCACCTGGAGGTGTGGAGTGGATTAAATGAGGTCCCATGTGAGCAGCATATAATTGATTTGAAGAATTTAACTCCAAAGGGGGAATTCCTGTTCTTCTGAATGTTGTTACCTCTACAACATCCCCAATTCACACACCGTAAGGGAGAGAAGCAAAAGTGAAGAATAAAATGTCACTTAGATTTCACAGGGACTTAGACTTGAATCTCCTTAGGGGTGAGGAGCTCGGAGTATGGGTGAGGATGACATTGGAATTGACCTTTATTCCTTCTCCCCCTCACAGTTCACACCAAGTGCTTTGTTCTGTCCTAACTCAGCCACTCCCGTGACCTCTGCCACCACCTGGGTCCACACCCTGCTTGTATCTCACCTGGGTCCCTGAAGTCACTTCCAAACTGGCCTCTTGATCTTTTATACTATCTAAGTTTATTTTCAACTTCATAACCAGAATAATGTGTCAAACACAAAGCTCTTTGTGTCGCCCCCTGCACAGAAATCTCCAGTGGTTTCCTCTTACTCAGAACAAAGTCAAACTTCCCAGCACGGCTTCAAACCTCTCCACATATTGACTTCTCTGGCCTTATCTATTGCTTCTTGCTCATTCTTTCCTGGCCTTGGTGGTCTTTACCAGACATGTTATTGTTCAGGACCTTTGGACATAGTGGTTATTTTTTTGCTTGAAAACATTTGCGCCCGTTGTTCCCTAAACACCTTCATGTCTTTGCTCGTTGTCACCTTCATATGACACATTGTCTGACCCTCCTGTGGAAAACCAAACACTGTTTCCATCTCTCATCTGGTAATTCCCAGCACCTTTCTACTTTATTTCTCTCTGTTGTACTTAGGACCATATAATATATTTTATATTTTACCGATTTGTCTATCTCCCACAAGCAATTGCTCATTGCTGTATTTTTATCTTGTAGCACCCTGCCTAGTGCAGTAGTTGAAATACTTTTCAAAGAAATGAATTATTCAGGTTTTGCCCACATAGAATCTTGTTATGAGTCTCAGTGTGGAGTACAAAGATCCCCAGATTTACTTGGGCAATGTTATAGATAGTAACCTGAGTGAAGCAGCTTCTGTAAGATGATACAGAGTTGGGACTGGAGTTCTGCTTTCCTGGATTGTCTCCAGAGATCTGGGGTGAGGAATGTGCCATTGGGTAGAATTTATTAAATTGCTTTAGCAGCTGCTTTCTGAACCTCTATTTTCCTGAAAACTTGCTAATTTTCCCATTTCCTTCTTACTCTCAGTTACCACAGCAGCTCTTTTTCTTTTCCTTCCCCTTCCTTCTTGTGTCCATTCATCATTTACTGAGTTTCTTGTCTGCATTCATCATTTACTGAGCTTCTCTGTGCTGGTACATCATCTTCCATCCATGCTCCTGGACTGAGAACTGAAATGGATTCCTACTTATTTGGTTTTCAAAGTACTGACCCTGCAAGCTCCTGTGTTGAACCACACTGAACTCCACATACAATTCTGGGGAATCCCCATCATGATTCCCCAGGAGTCTGCACTGTGAGTGCTTTGGTCTTTGTGATCTAAATAAAGAACAGCTCTTGCCAATACCAGCGTAATCTCTAACTTCTAGTTAAGAACAGGGCGCTGCTATCCATTGACTTCAGGCTTCAGTCTTGATGTTGCTTGCTAGCTTTGCACCTTCAGTGTGTACCTTACCTATTTCAGGTGCTCTGAGCCTCATCCTGGCACTTGATGTGAAATGAAGGCAACACAGTTTACCTCATGTGTTTGCCATGAAGACCGAGCAAGTTCATGAATGTTAACACTTAACATAGAACCTAGACTAGAACCTGGCATGTAAGCAGCACTCACTAACATCACTGGCATTATGGTGCTGTTGTCGCTGATACAATAAAATCTCTGGCTTCATTTTCCAATGAAACAGGACCCATATGTGGTGTGTGTCTGTCTGTGTGTAGGTTGGTGTGGAAAAATGTACAAGTTATCATTGAAAATTCATCATGAAATAAATAGGGGACTTATAGCTTCAGGCAAATAATTCTTCAGCTTTTCTCAGGATTATTTTAGTGCCAGAAAAAAGACACTCCTGTAATGGATTATAATCTTTAGGCACTTAGAATATAGAACAGCTCCTTGAGCTCCCTGTCGTGTTATGAGAAAGCAGTAACAGTTTAAGATGTTTCCCACAAACAGGCCTCTGGATGGGGCTGGCTCTCTGGCTGTAGGGCTGTGATGTCTTTCAATGGAAACTTTGTGAAGCAGATCTTCTTAACTTCATACAGTGTCACAGGAAGAGAAGACAGAATCTAAATGCTGGGGCCAAACTTGACAATTGTGGCCATAAAACCTTTCAAGTTGGATGGGAATAGTCTCTCCCATCCCTTACCTGGAAAATTCAAATTTAGTCTATAAGATCCAGACCCAGTGGCCAGGCCACTGAGGCAGCAGGAATACCTGGTTCCATCCTCCATACCACTGGGTTCATTCATGCCTCTCTCACTGTGGGTCTCACTTCAAATTGCAATCATGTTCCCATATCTTCATCCATCTCCCTCAGGCAGGGTCATCCTTGAGGACAGGGATGAGGTGTTAGGGCAACTTCGCATGTCCAGGCCCTCATGAAGGGTCTCACATGTGGCAGCAGGAGGGAGGAAATGATGTCACTTGATTTTCTATCATATTTTTTAGAACTTAGCATGTATTGTGTTACTTAATTCTCACCACAACCTAATTCTCTCAGCCAGAGAGCTTGTTCTTTTCTATAAAGGAGTAAACCAAGGGTCAGAAATTTTACGCAACCTGTGTCGTATTAGTAATAAGTGGCAGAGCTAGGATTCAAGCTTTTACCTTTGCCTGCTTTCTTTCTTTCTTTCTTTCCTTCCATTTTTTCCTCTATTTTTGTTTCCTGCAAGTGGAATTTGTGGATTCCCAGCTCTGTATCATCATTCACATTCTGTGTGACTTTGGGTATGTTATATAGCTTCTCTGTCTCAGTTTCTTTGTCTGTCAGGTTGAATAACAATAGTACTTTCCTGTAGGGATGTGGTATAGCTTAAATCAGATAATATATGTAAAAAAAAATAAAGGTCTCAGAACACTGCTTGGTAGGATGCAAACATTTTGTTACTACTATAATTTTTCTTCTCAAGTCGTATTGTGTGCCTTTCCTTGTTGCCCATTATACTTTCTCTACTACCTCTGGTATTGAATGAATGAAGTAGAGTAACAGCTGTGTGTGGCAGACAGCCAGGCTCCTTCCAGGTAGGCCCAGCAAGTGGCTTTGGGTTCACAATCAAGTGACACATCACTATGTGCCTTTAGTCTTGCCTGGCTTCAGAGGGCTGCTGAGAATGGTTATTGTAAAGCTCTAGGAGTTTAGGCTGAGTATGGAAATACGGCTCAACATATAGCCTCAGTGCTGTTCTTGAAAACATCATCCAAACCTTCACCATCCACTTGCAGTGTTGCAAGAGACAGTTTGCGCAGTGGTTTCGAGCAAGGCCACTGGAACCTGACCTTCTGGGTATGAATCTCATCTCTGCTACATGGCAGCCGTGTCACTATGGACAATTTACTTAATTAGTCTGAACCTCTGTTTTCTCATCTGTAAAATGGAGATAATAATAGACCTCATAGAAAATTATTGTGAGAATGAAATGAATTAATACCTCTAAAATGCTTGAAAGAGTATCTGACATATTATAAGAGCTCTGACATATTATTATGATTGAGACAGAACCTAGTAAATTTTTTGCGTGGATAAGCACAGAAAAGCTGTTTAGAAGTCAGGGCTCTCTACAAATGGGAGAGGGTGGAGGGGGTGAAGCAGATTCAATTCCTTCTCCAGCATTCATTGATCAGTGAAGTCTCTCGTCTGGCAGGAAGGAGCAGGGAATGGGGACAGAGACAAAGGCTGTGAGCATTTTGCTGTGTGGGAATTGAATTGGAACTGGGTACCCTAAACATCTGTTAGACTCCTGGTGCTGTACCTGGTCACAAAGAAATGTATGGAACCCTTCCCTCCTTTCATGGAGCTTGCATACACTGCAAAGTTACTGTTTCTTCAAATTATTCTCACACAAAGTATAAATTATTCTGACTTACGAACAATTGAAAGCTAATGTGTATCCTGACCCAGGCAGGAGAACTGAACTGTGGAAAGCCTGGTTTGTGGTCACCTGCCTAGCCTGAATGTATTATGGTTATTTTCATTCTTTTACCTACAGATCGATCTCTAAAGATGAGGAGCCCCAGGGATCTTGAAGAGGCCTAAAACAGATAGGTTTGGATCATTATCCCAAAAGATGTAATCCTGAATGTCAAAGTCCCAAAAGATCAAAATTCTGAAAATACAATTCTGGAAAAAAATTTAAAAGATATTTACTTACACTTTTACCTTTGCCCCATTCCCCCCTATGGGGCTGGGTTCCTTATTTTTTTTAAAATAGGATTTGTTTGAGAAATATATAAAAATATGATAGAAGATTTCATAAGGCCACTTTCTGCAAGCAAATATGCAATAATAACATATATATTTTTGCAGGCCTAAGTGCTCAGGTCTAATAATGATAGTCATAAGAATATAACAGTTCCGAGCAAGGCTTAACAGTTATGAACCATATTCATAAAGAAAAGGAGCAAAAAGCAAAATATGTAAACACACATCCCTAATATAGTTGGAAATTTTATGCACTCAGCTTTATAACTGGCCCTGTGAAACACTGTGATGGACATGTCTTTTTATGAGGTGGATCAAAAACTGGACAGTTGTCTTGGTTACTTTACTCTCATTGTTGAGACAAAGTAGTTGACACCCAAAATGAAGAAAGGAAAGGTTTATTTAGCTTACAGTGTTTGTAGGTTTCAGTTCATACTCAGGTGGTTCCAAACCAGGGTGGCATGTCTAAGGGGCAGCTGTTCATGGCCACTGCAAGCAACAAGACCAAAAAGAGCAAAAGAGAAAAGCATGCCTTTTGTTGTATGCTGGCACCTGCTCCTGGGCAGGTGCAGCACTCACACCGCCAATCCTAGTGCTGGACAACAAACCAATTGCAAATGCAAGACTCAGCCACCTCCATGATTGCATGAGGCTTTGGGGGGACACCCAGACACAAACCGTAACAGTAATCATCACCACATACTTGGTTTCCCAAAGAGCCAAGAACCTTGAGAAATTTTATCTTTTACAAATGCAGATGTTCAAGAAGGACATCTCTTCATGTGTTGAGGAAGTTTCATCATTTTAAATGTACACACAGATTGCTTAAAAAATCAGCATTGTGATCATGCACTTTCACAGAATCAGATTTACAGAAAAACAAATTAAAACTTTTAAAAAGTCTTTATGCAATGTATGCTTCCTGTAGTGGAAATGAAACAAAAGATAAAATTCAAAACATAGGAATTGTAAAAACACAAAGCTGACATGCCTTCTCCAGTGCAAACTGTGCACTGAACTCAACACTTAGAACAACACTATTGTGTAAGAATATACTTATCCTACCATGTACATAATTTGTTTTTGAACCAGTCAGTGACTTTGTTGACTTGTTCATGCAAATATAGCTTTAATTCATTAAAAACCTTCTGGAATTTTCTTAGATGGAAGGTGCATTTTTAAACTGAAATTTTCATCATTGCTATATTGCATGGTTGATTCACTTATGTGAATTTTCTGCCAAATGCATGGGGCTGAATGGAAAAAACAAAGTTTTTGGTAACACGTTGAAACTCACTTTTAGAAGCCTTAATTGTGCCTAATGTCAAATCTGTCATTATGGGTTGGGAATTCACTGGAAATCCATTTTCTTCTGGAAAGTCAACCAAATCTTCAAATAGGCATTTATAAAGTACTTTGCTCGTTATAGTCATTAATACATAAAGGGGGGGATAGTATTTTCAGATCCAACAGGGGTATGAATCATAAGTATTTGATAAAATCAGTGGGGACAGTTTTGCAGATTGTTTTTCTTAGCCAGAGTGAAGCATTGCACTAGCTTTTCCATGTTAGACTTAGTGGTAAATACATCTTCTTTGAGAAAAAATAGTTCACTGTTTAAGATATTTTGTTACACTGGAGCAACCCCTATATTAGCATGTGCCTTTTGTTCAGAAGGTCACTGAGCCTGTGGAGTTCTTTCTATTCTCTGATGAAGAACAGTTTTGAAGGCAAGCATGGTGTTAAGTATGGAAGGGCAGAAGTAGTACAATGAAAAATTTGGCAAGTATACTGTTTACAACTCAAAATGCACTAATCTCTTCCCTAGAATTTAGCTCCCTAGTCCTCTTACATACACTGTATTCTTTTTTTTTTTTCCCAATGAGAATTGTAGACTTTGAGATTTGGTTTTTAGGATTTCCAAAATTCAGGATTTGAATATTTAGAAGTTGTGATTTTGAGATTTTGTCTTAGGGTTTCTAGACTTTAGGGATTTGAATTTTTAGATTTTAACATTTAAGATTGTGGCATTCAAAGCCAGGCATGGTGGTGCACGCCTTTAATCCCAGCACTCGGGAGGCTGAGGTAGGAGGAGTGTTGTGAGTTCGAGACCGGCTTGGGCTATAATGTGAGTGCAAGGCTGGCCTGAACTACATAGTGCTACCCTGTCTCAAAAAACTAGGGCCAGGAGTTTGGTTCAATGGCCTAAGTGCCTGCTTTGCAGGTGTGAGGTTGTGAGTTCGATCACTGGTGCCACCAAAAAAAAAAAAAAAAGATTGTGGCATTCGGGGTTCTTCTGGAATTATGATTGGCACAAATGGCAGACACTAATTTCAAAAATTTCAAATGCAAGCAGAGATAGCACTGCAAATAGAGCTGGTCCCTCTTTCTAGCTCTATGTGAATCCCTAGGGAGGGAAGGAAGGACTATGGTTTGCTATATCCAGGCCAATTGTGAAGGGTATTTCTCTCTTACAGAGGGGAAAAGGCAGCTCAGGAGGGTGAGTCTTGAGATTTGGAGCTCCTGTCCAAGGTCACTCAGCTAGTGGGTTCTGAAGTTGGGATTAAACCTGGGTCTGTCTGATGCCAAAGCCACACCCTTTCCACTGTGTCACCTGCTTTTCTATGACACACTTCCCCAAGGGTCCCTGTGCTATTTTAAGAAATGAGGTGACAGTGTTGGTTGCAGTAATCAAGTAAGCAACCAATTTTGTTATTCTTATTGGCCTAAATGAAAATATGTAGGGTAAAGCCAGGACAATTTCACCCTGAGAGAAGCATTTGTGACTCTAAAATACATTGTATGAGGAAAAGCCCACCATTCTACATTGTGCTTGGTATGTGTGCAGTGCCATGGGTAGTCCAGTAACAGAGATTTTTGTAAGAATGATGACCAGGGCCCACCAACTGAGTGACCTTGAACAGGATTGCTATGAATTCAAGGCCAGTCTGAACTACATAGTGAGACCCTGTCTCAAAAACAAAGACATGAAAAGAAAAGAAAAGAAAAGAAAAGAAGACCAAGAAAAAGAAAATTGGTTCTCAAACTTTGTGTCCCAAAACATCTAGGAGGCATGCTAAAATGTAAATGTTTAGGCTCCATGTTGAGAGTCTGGATGAGCCTAGGGCTCTGCATGTAACGAGCACATGGTAGTCCTGGTATGGCTGGTTCATGAACCGCTTTGAGATCAGTGGCTCAAGGTCTGAGAAGGATCAATATCAAAATCCTAGAGGGCTGCACCTCTGAGGTGGGAGCAGCCAGTACAAATAACCATAGATCAGCACTGTAGTCAGTGGTCTTAGAATTCCAGGCTGGAGTTCAGTGCAGGGTGTCAGTTCCCATGGGTGAAGCAGAGTAGAAAGGAGGAGCCAGTGCAGAAGGCCAGACAAGCAGGATTCAATAAGGAAGATTTAGCCTACAGCTTTTGGGGGCCTGCTAGGGCCAAATTTATCTCTAGTACATTGAACATGGAATAGATCAGTGGGATAAGTTAATACCAATGGAAAGTTGTTGTCACCATGGAGTTAATGACAAGAGGCCAAATGAACAGGGTTTGGGATGAGCTACTGTAGTTGGTTTAAAATCTGTAAGTGGATTTCCATCACACTGAGAATGTCTGCCTGCAGTTCCACTTGCTAATTATATGCTAGCAAAACTTTGAAGAATATGGTTCTTTAAAGAGTCCAAGGTCTCAGCCTATATCTTAGGGCCTTCCCAAGTCTATTCACTTTATTTCATCCTCTTCACCCACCAGGTATATCTTATCGAATGGTCAAGAACTCAAGGTGTCTTCTGTCTCTCCTCCTACCTGCTTATTCCAAACCCCTTCAAAAGCAACTAAAGGAAGCACAAGTCTTTCTAGTGACTTGGGCCCTGCAACTCTTGCCAGGACCTGACTTTGTTACTTTTCTGGTCTTCTTGTCTGTTCCTAGACACAGGGATTAGGGTTGCAATGGAGAAGAGGATATAGAGTCCGGTTAAACCGGGACTGTCCTGGGAATAGTGGAAAAGCAGAAGGCAATGGGCTCTCCCTAAAGAATCAGAAGTGTTGGGTTGATCAAATTCAGGTGACTTTGGCCCTAGTTGCATTGTAGTCCTAAGTCTAGGAAAGGCCTGGATTTAGAAGTGGGGTTAGAAAGAGTTGCAGGTATTTCCGGTGTCTACCAGCACGTACCTTCACCTTCACCTCCTTGTATGCAAACTCGTATTTATGTCTCTTGATGTATGTGCCCAGTCATGCATGTGTGTGAATAAATGAATGTGTGTGTGTGTGTGTGTGTGTGAAGTATACACAACCTACAATGAGTTGAGACAGCTAAGGAAACATGCCCATGAGCTTAGGGAGCGTCTTAGGGTTCCCAGCGGGTTGGGGGAACACACAGGCAAGGTGTCTTCGTGGTCACTTGATCCAGTTACTTATCCAATGGCTGCACCATCCATTGGCTCAACCAGATCTGTGATGGATAAGCAGTCCATATTCACATTGCCAGTCTTTTTATGCTTGCATAAGGGATAGGCAGACAAGGTCTCTGAGTGTGTGTCATTTTTTGTGTGTGTGGGGAGTGGCTTCTGCTTTGTCTTTCTGTCTTATAAATTCTCAGACCTACCTCGGCTTTCCTTGCCACCCATGCAGCTCATGAATCATTCTTCAACTGTCTATTCAGAATTCACTGCTCCAGAAATGGCTTTCTAACCTCCTGCTGTAAAGGGGGTCACCTAAGAATCCTTGCCCTATTCTTATCTTGACTAATCCTCCTGGCCTTTATTACATTGATGGATATTACTTTAGTTATAGTATTTATATATTAGTCATCTCTCTTCCTCATTAGCCTGTAAATGCCATGAAAGAATGACCAGTCCTCCCTTGTTCACCCCTTGCCTCCCAATGCTTTGGAAAAGGTACTGTGTTTCTCCATGGTTCTTGTTGACTGAGAAAATAGATGAACCAATGAAGAACTAGCTTTCAAAAGTCTGTAGAACTTTGATGGGAGATAATCAGCAAGTCATTAAAGATAAGGAAAATAACACAAGTGAATAGAGAAAGGAGAAGTGAGACCTGACATCTTTAGGATCTGTTGGGTAAACCTACTGGTTAGTGCATATGACTTGTGTAGGGACATAGTGGGAGATCTGAATCTGAGCTTGAATCCTGAGCTGAGGATGTGAGACTTCATTCATTAGATGATGGCAAGTCCCTGAAGGCTTCTGGGCAGGAGAGGGATGATAGCAGCGGGAATACCACTTCATGGTGGTGTCCTAAAGAAGCAACCAGAGGTAAGAAAAGCAGGTGGAGGATGTTACTGCAGTAGCCCATGGAGGAAGTGATGGATTGCAGAACCTTAGTAGTGACAGTGGGAGGCAAGAGGGAGAAACAGATGTGAGGGGTGTGGGGAAGGAAGAAATGGAAGACTTTGGTAGCTGATTAGATGTGGGGGCGAAGGAGTTTCTCAGTCATTCAAAGGAAAAATGCTACCTCCCTCCTTCTGCTAACTTCAGCTCAATGGCAGGAATGTATCAGTGACAAAGAGCTGGCATGATCTGAGCCTGGAAGCATCTATAGAAAGTAACAAAGTATAGGCAGCTGAATGTGAATGAGGAAAAATATGTATCACTAGACAGTTCTATTGCAAAATGTGGAAGGAAACAAGAATTTATTTTTTTAAAAAAGCATCTATTGGGAACACGGTGCCCCATTCCTTCCAGTGGCTGAATTGCTCTAGAGGAATCCACTCCTACCCACTGTCATGTGGGCTCTGTGTCCTTGAAAAGAGGAATGAAATAATGGCTAGAAGCAGCCTTCTTCAAGCTCTTTGGTCATCAGATCAGGTTGAACTTCAGTTATACCAGAGATGGGACATGCTGTCCTGCTAAAATATGTAGAATTTTAGAGAGATTAAAAAAAATACATAAATTAAGGCAGCAGTAGGCCAACTCCACAACACTGTTCCCACTGACTGCATACACCTCTGCAAGTCACTTGACTGTCCGGGTCTGCATCTCACTTGTAGAGATTAGGGTCTGGAGGAGACATGATTCTTCATCCCTGCTGGAACCTACTTGTGGTGGCTCTAGCTGCAAAGGGGAAAGAGGAACTTATAGACTCTGTTTAGGTGCTAAGTACCTGGAGTCAAAACTTGCAAGGGAGCATCTTCTTTTCCCCCACTGAGCTCCAATATTAAACAGCATCACCTCCCCATTACCTCTCTGTTAAGTAGAGACATTCACTGATAGATTTCCATCTTTTTAGACTGAGGTTACTTTAGCCTCATCTTCTATGTGGTTATAAGTAGGGTTAATGTAATTTTGACTGAGATTTATATCCTATCAGGCAAGTAAGAGAGCATCACAGTTAGGAAGCCAGGGAAGGAGAAATGGGAACATGTAGGTCAAGGGGTATGGGTTTCAGTTATGCAAGATGTGTAAGTGCTCTGGGGGTTTAATGTATAGGTTGGAAACTATAGATTAGAATATTATATTGTACATGAAAAATACGCCAAGGGGGCAGATCACAAGTGTACTCACAATATACACTCACACGCTAACTGCCTCAGGTGATATGTGTTAACTTGGTCATGGTGGTCATTTCACAATATACTCATATATCAAAACATCATATCATTTAGCATATATATAGTCAATCATATACCCCAACAAAGCTTAAAGAAAACAACAAAAGAAGCCAGGAGCAAACAAAGCAGGAAGTAAGTAAGTGTGAAGTTGGGATTTGAACCCAGAAATTCTGGTTGAGTTCCCTGCCCAATACACTTCTTTTTGCCAGTCCCTTTTCCTTAGTCTTCTAAGGTCACTGTAATGATATATCACAAACTAGGTGCCTTATCCAATACAAACTTATTTTCTCATAGTTCCTGGCTGAAAGCCCAAGATCAAAGTTTCAGCTGGTTTGATTTCTCCTAGGACTTCTCCTAAGGCCTCCTTCTTTGGCTTGCAGATGATGGTTTTCTTGCTGTCTCCTTACATGGCCTTTCTTCTGTGTGTATGAGTCCCTGGTATTTCTTCCTTTCATTCTAAGGACACCAGTCCTGTGAAATCAGAAGTATACCCTTATAATTTCATTTAACCTTAATTACCTCCTCAAAGACTATCTTCAAGTAGCATCACATTGGGAATTTCCTAAGATTTTGAAGTTTAGACTACTCTTGGTCCTTATTGGTTTTATCACAGGCCTCTAAAGGTTATGGCTATTGAAAAAGTTACCCTGGTATAAGTCACAAAACTAAAGTCTTACCTTATCAGTCTTTTTAGGAGGGGTTCATCTTGGGTCATCATCCTGATGAATTTCACCTACATGTGGATCCCTGCCTAGGCCCAAAGACCATGTGGTCCAAACTTGAGAGTATTCTACAAAGTTTACTACCCACTTTCCCTAGGATGATATTCTAAATATTTAACAACCAGTATAATGATGACACTGATCATTCAACTGCAAACAGCTGGTTCAGCTGAACTAATACATTTTGGCTGAAAGTCCCTCTTATGGTTTAGATTTAAAATGTCTCCCCAGTGAGCAGGGAGAGACAGCCAGACTGGACCCTGTGTGCCTGCTGCCATTGGAAGGCTTGCCTTCTGTGGGCAGCCAGTGCAAGCAGGGAGAAACAGCCAGACCTGCCCCTGCATGCCTGCTGCCATCCAGATGCTTGCTTCCCTCAGGTAACCAGCATAAACTGAAAGAAACAGCCAGATACACTCCATTTGCCCACAGGCCATTGGAGGCACTTGCTTCCCATGGGCAGCCAGCTTAGGCTGGGAGAACCACGCAGACATGCCCCTGTAAGACTGCCACCATCAGCGGGGAGAGGTCCTAGTGAAGCCATGCAGGCTGAGAGAAGAAGCAGTCCCACCACCGCACACTCATGGCCTTTGGGGAAGCCTTGGTGTAGTCGTGCAAGTCTGGGGAGGTTTGCCACATGCCCCACTGCTTCCCCGGGAACCTGGGTTCAGAGAAACCTGGCCCATTCTCCTACACTGCAGAGGGGCAGCCAACATGGGAAGTGCCTGGGAAGTGGTTTGTGGGAACCCAGGAAAATGTCAAGACAAAAAAGCAAAAGGAAATCTCAGATATCTAGCCCACACAGCCATAGTCTGGGAGATAGAGACATGGATGAAAGTGGAAGTCACACACATGAAATCTCTGAAAGGATAGCAATTGAAGTAAAGAAATAACTTCATGAGACTGTAAAATTAATCAAATCAGAAATAGTATCTCAGGTAAAAAAAATCACAAACATAATGAAAGAATTACTAAGCACATCTAAAGAAGACATAGATTAAAAAAGAAGAGCACAGGAAAATGATGGAAACCTGAATGAACAATGCAGGAAGGAATTACAATGCATGAAACAGATTCAAAGAGATATCCAGGAAATTAAAAACTCCATCAAAAACTGGCAAAACCGCTTGAAAGAGATTGAAGATAAACTTTCAGACTTTAAAGACAGGCTTGCAGCAAGCAATCATGAAAGAAGATATCTGTTAAAAATAGCAAGGAACCAGGAAATAACAATTCAATGGCTGCAAGATGATGCAATGAAAAATAATTTAAGAGTGATAGATGTCAGGAAAAAAGCTGTAGTCAACACAAATGCCATAAAGACACCATTTATAGAAATAATAGCAGAGAACTTCCCAAGCATGAGAAAAGGACCTGACATACAGAGAAGTGAGGCATATAGAACTTCAACTAGTCATAACCAAAATAAATCTATACCCAGGCATATAATAATCAAGATTCCAGAAATTCAGCACAAGAACAGAATATTAAAGGCTATTAGAGAAAAGAAACAGATCACCTATAATGGAAAACCCATCAGAATCATGGCAGATTTCTCAACACAAATCATCAAGTCAAGAAGAGCTTGGAGTGAAATGTTTCAAATCCTAAAAGAAAACAACTTCCAGCCCATACTGATGTACCTGTAAAAGTATCTTTCAAAATTGATGAAAAAATAAGGTACTTCCATGATAAAGAACAACTGAAGGAATTCATTACCACCAAACCAACCCTACAAAGAGTGCTGAGCGATATTCTAGAGAGATGAAGATGGAACCGTGGTTCCAGAAATAGCAGCAGAGGGGGATTGCCAAACAGGGCAGGCAACTGAAGGAAGTGGAAAAGTGGAAAACCAACAGCAGGAGGATAGTGTGACAGAGATGAGCCAATGTATGCTGGTTGTAACCATTTATGTAGATGGCCTCAATTCACCAATAAAAAGAAACAGAGTGGATCAAGAAACAAGATCAATCAATATGATGTGTACAAGGAGCACATTTAACTCAAAAGGAAATTCATAGACCAAAAGTCAAAGGAGAGAAAACAATGTCCCATGCAATAAGAAACCAGAAAAAAGCAGGGATAGCTTGCCCACCAGCTGTAGAATGGATAAGAAAAATATGGTATTTTCATACAATGGAAAGCTACTCAGCTATAAAGAAGGATAATCTCAAGGCTCTTGGAGGTAAATGGATGTAACTTGTGACCATGCTCAAGCGTGAAATGGTTCATTCTCATATGGGTGAACATAGTGTTATCTCCTAGGGTAAAAAAGTGAAGGAGTCAGTGGGATGCAAAATGTATAATAAATATTATGGAAGTGATAGGGGAGGAAATGTCTAGAAAGGAAAGGTGGCAACCATTGCTACTTTCCTATTATCTTGTTTTGAATTCCTGTGTTGTTTTCATAGTTTTGTTAGGTTTGGTTTTATTCTGTCTTGTTGTGTTTGATTTTACTGTGTCTGATGGCATGACAAACTATTTTGAAGATAATGGAATGTAATATGGTAGCCATTGTTGATTTCCTATTATCTTGTTTTGAAGTCCTGTAACACTTTCATTCTTTTGTTTTGGTTAGTTTTGTTCTGTTTTGTTTGATTTTATTATGTCTGATGGACAGGTATTTTGAAGAAAACGAGACATGATGGTACCCATTGTTGATTTCCTGTTTTGTTTTGAAGTCCCATATCACTTTCATTGTTCCATTCTGATTAGCTTTATTCTGTTTTGTTTTGCTTGGTTTTATTCTCTTTAAACTGAAAATAAAATGAAATAAAATAAAATATTCCCCCAAAGTCTCATGTGCTCAAAGGTGGGGGCTTTTGGAAGGTGATTGGGTCAAGGGGGCACTATATTCATCAGTGGATTAATTCATTTGTGGATTCATAGTTGAATGTGCTGTTAGGAGATGAGGTCTTTTTATAGGTGGGCCATTGGGGATCTAACCTGGAAAGGTATATTTTTGTCCTTTTCTCCTACCTTTGTTCCTCTCTGCATCCTGGCTGACATGGGTTGAACAGTTTTCCTCTGTCATGCTCTCCTACTATACCGTTTCTGCCTTGGAGCCAATCAACCATGAACTGAATCCTTTGACACTTTAAATCAAAATAAGCCTCTCCTCATTTAAGTTGTGGGTGTTGGATATTTTGTACCAGTGATCAGAAAGTGACTAATAACAACTCCCTTCCTAATGATATATTTATATAGTATTTCCTCTATAGTGAAAAGTGAAGTGGTTGCACTTACATGCCCAGCAACCCTCAGTCCCCTGCTTGTAGCACCCTATCTTTTTTCTACAACATACCCTACTTTCTTCATTATAGCCAGAGTTCCTTTTTGTTTCTTAGAACCAATAGCCCATCAACTGTACTCACTCATTCAATGAGTATTACTGAACACTTTTTGTGTATCAGATGCTGCACTGGATCCTGGGAGTAGAGAAAGGAACAAGCAGACACATCTAAGACTATTCCAGTATTTCTACTCCTCCTTTATAAAATATGCTATTACAAATGTATTCTATCACTCGGGACTGGAATGAAGGAGGAACAAAATCTGTGATAAAAGTGGAGTGGTCTCCTGCTTAACTTTTTCCAGCCTCAATTCATCACTTTGAAAGGTGAGACCTTTCCCCTTGCACTTTTCAGTTTGCCTGGATTTTCCTCCTAAGTAGATTACTCACCTGAAAGCATGCCAACCATATGTCTGACTGCATATTTTGCTGTACCATAGTTCTTACCCTACATACTGTGTGGCACAGTGGATACTGTATAACATTAGACTTTTCCAGGTCTTCTTGGACAATGCACTAAAATTTCTCTCCCAAACCTTACCTTTCTTTTTACCTTCTCTCATTTCCTCTTGGCAGAATGTCAAGTCTTAACAGGTATCCTAGTGGAATTGCTTCATGGGCCTCCTGCCTTTCCCTCTCCCACATAAGACATCCTATTACATCAGTCGAATCAAGTGTGCTCCATCTTGAGCATGCAGATATGGAATTCTGTCAGATCTCTTTCCCCCAGGCTTGCATTGCTTTTTCCTGCTAATTAATTTGCTTTTGGTAATTTTGTGTCATAAATCATGACTGAATCTGGTGTGCATTCTCATTTGGTCCCTAATAGTCTCCATTTAACACTCACTACAATATGGCAGTTAAATAATTTTGGTTGCACTAATGGAAAATCCAATCTAGATATGCTAAACCTGAAAGTGGAGGTCTATTTGCTTTGAAACTAGTTTGGACAAGGCTTTAATTAGGACACAAACAAAGTGATGAGAACCTGACTTTTTCCCCTCTACCCTTTGACTCTTATTCCTTAATATTGGTCCCATTGTTGAGGAGACCTTTCTCTTGCATATGAATATGACTGCTAATGTCTTCCCTAGTGGTTTCCTCATTCATATATGTGAGGAGTCCTGAATGGCTTGATATTGATCACATGTCTTTTTCTCAACCACTTGCAGTGGCCAGGACAAACGAGCTAGAGTGGCATAGGCCAATCAGGACTGAAGTCTTATTGTTACTGGTAGAGCTGATCTTAACCTCATTGCCTGGGTTGAAATTTCAGGATGATACTAGGAAAAGGCAAAGTGAGAATAGATACTGGAGTAGTGACAGACATGCCCTACATCAAACAATTTGACATTTGTGTTGTATTTCCACCTTTGCCTTTCCCAAATTTATATGGTTTTCAGTATTGTTTCTTTGATAGAAATTTTGTGAATGCTTTAGTCTGTCTTGGAAGTCCCTCAAATTATCACCCACACCCCTTAGTTCCTTCTTGTGACTATGGTCTCAAAGATGTCATGCCATCTTTCTTGACCCCGTACCAAGTAATAAAAAATTGCTTAGAGATACTGTTTCTTGCAACAGAAAGGGGGAAAGTTATGGCACAAACCAAATGCAGGGTAATAGTGAGAGATACCTTGAATAAAAGCAAAACAATTCAAGTTTTTAGGTCTTGGGGATAATTTTATTGATTTTCTTGGCTTAATATCCATAACATTCATTACAATTTATGGTCCTTAAATTTATGTTCCTTAAATTTCAGTTTTATCCTGATAAATTTCTCAGAGTCGTTAAACTTGAAGAAGCCTCACTGGTGATCTAATCCAAGACTCTAATTTTTTTTTTTAAATTAGAAAATAGGTTCAAAGAGGTTATGTGCACTGCCCATGCTCATATAGCAATGCCCCTGGCATCCTGATCTCAGTCTAGTGCTTTCATTGTCCTTGTGGACAGAGATGGTGGTAGGGCTGTGTACCAAGTGGCAGTGGACCACATGACTGAGTGTTCTCACCACAGTTTCTACCTAGTACTTACATTCTCACTGGAGCAGCTAACGCTCCCATTATAAAATTATGTTCATTCTGCTTCTTTTAAAAAGAAGAGAGTTTTATTTTTAAAATTAATGAAGTTAAACACCATATTTTTCTAGCAGATCATAAAAGAAATAGAAACCAGAAGTACACTTACGTACTTTCTTATCGTTCATCAACTGTGACTTAAAAATAAAGTCCTCATAACCATCTTTACAAACTTTGACTAAAGTTTTTCTGATGAGAGAAAAAAGACTCCCCCATGAAATTGATAAGATTCTTTTGACTGTCAGTTCTGTTAGGCATCAAAAGTGCTTGCAGCTGCTTTTGGTTGATAGCATCCATTCATTCCACAATGAGCGGTTGAGTCCTTCAGACTAGAAAGTCATTCATATGATGCTTTAGTTCTCAGTTACTGACACTGGGCAACTGGCTTTACTTCTGTTAGTCTTCCATTTGTGTAATTATAGTTATCATAGTAATGATGACATACATACATGTGTATATAAATGCATGTATATGTATATGTGTACAAATATAGACATATACCCTTACCTATATTAGTTTAATTCATGTTTATAGCTCTTTTACTAATAAGCATTATTATTGCTACATATACATTTTTACTGCTGAGAAAATAAAAGTCCAGGAGGTTATATAATTTACCCAAGGTTATTCATCTGGTAAGTGGTAGACCCAGGATTCAAACTCAGGTAGTCTGGCTCCAAAGTCCATGTCCTAAACCTCTACAGACAGTGAGACCCCTGAATAGAGACTACATGCCTGAAATTGAAAGTTTATTTATTTATTGTTTTATTATTTTGTTTATTTCCTCATTTTGGTGCTAGGGGTCAAATTCAGGACCTTGTGCATGCTAGACAAGTGCTTTATCATTGAGCTACACCCTCAGTCCCTGAATTTTTCTTTTAATTTTTTTCTCAAATAAGAAGGAGATACTTTTTTATTTTAAATAATAAAATCAACAATACTATTTCCAGGTTGCCTTGAAGAGGTCACTAAAATAATCTTACAAATATTTGTTTGTAACTTTTGGTTATCTGGATCCATGATCTGTTTCTCCCCTCAAGTACTTATAAATAAGTAAAATAAGAGAAAAGACTATTTTAGTAGAGTTTTCAAATAAGTCTCTGCTCAGATAAGTAGATTTTGTTTATTCAGTTTTCTGAGAAATGGTTCTTCATTGAGCTGCTCCAACCTTGACTCTTCAGACAGGCAACATGGTAGTAAGAGCACTGGGATTGGAGGACTGAAGTCTCAGCTTCATGACCTGAGCCACTTCTCCAGTTGGCTCTTTGGTTTCCTCAATTGTTAAAAGAAGTATTTCAATTAGATGATTACTGTCTCAGTTACCATTTGTTTTTTATCATTGAGATGATACCCAACACCCAAAAGAGAAAAAGCTTTATTTTAGCTCACAGTTTATAAAGGTTTCAGCCCAGAGTTGACTGGCTTCAAGGCAGAGGAGAAACAGTCCATAGCATGATAGGCAGGAAGCAGAAAGCAGCAAGCCTCCCTTCTTTTATTCTCTTTTTATTTCATTCAGTCTAGAAGCCTCTTGGTTAGCGCTACTCACACCCAGGGTGGGTCCTCTGTCTTCAGAAAATCCATTCAGACACACCTAGAACTATGTTGATCAAATTAGTAGACTAATATGATTATTACATGCATAATGCATTTTCATGCACCCTGAATCCAGACTCCTCTGAAAAGCCTTGTCTATGAACACATGAGTCTTTCGGATAACATCTTCAGGCAAGCCATAACAATAGCTCAAGTTTATTCAACCCTAAACACTCTTCATCTTAGTTATTTTTTTTAACACACCTCCAAAATATATTCCATCTTTAAAAACTCTCTTGCATAGTAGGTAACAGAAATCTTGATAACAATGGATTAAATAGAGTGGGATGTTCTTTTTTATACCAGAGAAGCTCAAGGGTGGTGGAGATGTGTTCATAGCCATATAGATGCTCATGGATGCCATCTGACACTACAGTGTTTTCTATTTTTTTGCTCTGTCACTCATAGTACAGTATGTGACTTTCATCCTCCTGATACCAAGATGGTTGTGTGGCTCCTGGAGTTTGATCTTGTTCCCAATGTGGGAAGAGGAGGAGAAAGAAGAGGAAGTGCTGGTACTCAGCAAATGGAAGCTTTCTTCAGACTTCCCCCCTCCCCTGCTGACTTCCACTTCTGTCTCGTTGGCCAGAATTGAGCCGCATGACTTCTCCTAGCTATGAGGAAGACTGGGAAGGTAAATATTTTCAGCTGAGAATATCTTAGTCTGAACATTATTGGAGATTTTTAGTGATAAGAAAGTGGAGAGTAGGATGAAGGAAGAGCCAACAGCTCTCATGTGTATCATTATTATTTATTTCTTTTAAATTTAAAAGCAGAAAAGTAGATGATCAAATGAACCTCTTTAATTCCCTGTTCTTTGTTTTTCCTTTTCTGGTCAGATACTAGATTTCCTACTTGATTGGCTTCTATTATTGTTACAAATAATGAATTATTGATAATGTATATTTAATTAAGTTATTAACTATTAATTTAGATAAAAAATCATAGACAATTAAACTAAGAATCTCTTGATTCACCTATCCAGGGGGAGGGATGAACCTGACTTCTCTAAGTAAGTGGAAGGATAAGTCTGGAGGGGCAACACAGGCTGGTTGGACAGAGAATTTGGGTTCTAATTTCATTTAGTGTATTCATTGGGAACCAAAACTTCATTTATAAATCACAGTTTATCCTACTTTGTTATATATAAGTAAATAAAATGGTGGACTAGATCATTTGTATTCTTTGGAAGTCAGCTGTTTAAAAAAGTAAATGTGGATAAAATATATATTCATTAATATAGATCACACTGGGGAAACATTAATTTGGAATTTGTCATAATTCTGGCAGAAGTCAGATTTCAGAGGGATGCTTTCATCTTCTTAAGAGAATACACTATTTATAGGTACTATAAAAGTATTTTTATTTTATAAAAATAACAAGAATGATAAATAGAATTTTTCTTAGCTGTTCTGGACTTTTGCTTGGCAATATATTGTTATTTTAGGTCTAATTTTACTTTTTTTCTGAAAAAGTGAAAAAATGTATTTCTTTAAAAATGTTTTATGATTCAGACTTTCAAATAAATTTAGACAGATATCTCTATTTACATATTTCAGTGCGTTCTTGCTGCATTATCCCAGTAGAAAAATTCATCTCGATGCTGTCTCAGGCTTCATTTTGTGTGAGCAGGGAGAATCATGACTACCTGGGAACAATGATCTTTGTTTCCTTCCCATTTAGAAATCATCTTGGCAAGGCACATGAGTTAAGTCCTTAGTAGGCTAAAGAGTTGCTGAATTACTCCCCTCACTACCTGTGTTTTAAGATGACATATGTAATCTACGTGTCATGGAGCATGGCATGTATATTGGTGTTTAGAAGATGGGAGCCACAGTTGTTAAAGGCCTATGGTACATGATTAGGAAGCAAAACGTGAAGTCCGATATCCTGGAGCTGGAATTCCATTGCTGATACAACTTACTTCTGTGTGACCCTCATTTTCTTGTCTATGCGTTGTGTGGATTAAATGAGACATGATGGGTAAGATGTCACACAGAGTCTGACGCACAATGAGTCTCCAGTAAATGATAGGTACTAGTATTTTTGTTTCTGTTACCAGTGTAGGTACATGTCTCACCTAGATTTGCCAGTGTTAACAGTGTAAGTACACTTCTCACCTGAATTTGCATGAGGCCCCTATAACACAGAATGTTCTCCTGTGTACTTTCTTTCTTTTTTTAAAATTTTTTTATTTTTTTGGTACCGGGGATCAAACTCACAACTTCCTGCCTGCCAGGCAGGCACTTAAGCCACTGAGCTAAACTCCCAGCCCTATTTTTTTTGAGACAGGGGCGCACTATGTAGTTCAGGCCGGACTTGCTCACGTTGTAGCCCAAGCCAGCCTCAAACTCACAACACTCCGCCTACCTCAGCCTCCCAAGTGCTGGAATTAAAGATGTGCGCCACCACACCCTACTGTGTACTTTCTAAATTAGATTTTGGGATGTTTGAAGTCAAGAAGTTTATTGTTGAGTCTGCCATTATTGTAGTGGATATTGGATAACTGAACTGAGGGTCATTTGGGAAAGGCTTCATTCACCCTGTGCAAAAGTGAAAGAGAGAGAGAGAGAGAGAGAGAGAGAGAGAGAGAGAGAGAGAGAGAGAAACTGAAACTTTGGCTGTCAACTTTCTAACACCAGGTGGCTCAGTTGTCTATAAGAAATTATGATGTGCATTTTGGAAAAGTCTCCAATAGAGACTTTTGCTTGCTCTGTGGCCTATGTACCCTGTCTAGATTTTTGTTGTACCCTATCTCTTGATCATAAAGGGCATCCATTCACTTGTAGGAAGACACTGAGTCCTCTTCTGATTCTTTACACAGTTTTGATCAAAGACATTGTGAGTGTTTGTACATGCTGCTAAGGGAGAAACACTCTAATACCACCCTGGGGAAGAGTCATAGATCTGTTATTGATTGTTCACATTTTCCCTTCTATATTAGGCAGACGGCTAGGTGAGCACCACTCCTAATATGATTGGTATTTAACACTGGCATCCTACTTTGTGTTTTTAAAAAGCTTCAAAAATCAATTCCTCATTAACCTGATTGAAAGAGAAGTTATGCCTCCTCTGCTGTGTTCTGAACAGAACATAGATCATTGCAGATGCTCAATAAATATTAAACATTTAATCTTCACCATTTCTCCCACCCGAGTAGGTCACTAGAGTCCATTTTCTTTGGGATGAGAATCTTCACTTCCAAACCAATATTGCTTTCTGTAATCTACAGGAGGGCTGTCTTTCAGAGGTGTGGAACCAGCTTAGTGGTACTGGATTTGGAGGTTAGACACGGAGTTCTGTTTTGCTCTCAGTGCTCTTGTTGGTAATCTCTGAAAGGAAGGAGACCCAGCCATGGACTCACTTGAAATTACAAAGCACGTATTCCTAGAGTTGAGCAGCATCTCTCCCACAGGAAAGAAGCTATATGATAGCACATAAGGACATAGAAATTTGAGGCCATCAATCACAATGCTGCTGTTCTTTTAAGATTTTCACATGTGCACACACACACACACAAATGGCATAGATACTTCCTATCTAGTCTTCCAGATGGAATGATATTTTGAACTTTGGAATACTAACTTATGTAAGGAACTGTGATGTTCATTTTATTTCTTTGAATTTTCCATAATGGGTTCACTTGGTTTCGGACATCTCCTTGCTCACCCTCTTGGAGAATTTCACTGCAGAGTGCAGATACACTTATGCAGGAGTCCTGGAGGGCACTGCTCAATCATCCTTTCTAGTTCCCAGTGTTCATTTCTCAGAAGTAAGTTAAGGGAGTGAGTGAGCCGATGAGAAGACTCAATCTGGAGTGGGGAGATTCATCTGGATGAGATACCCGTTAAAGCTTAACTTCTCCAGGGAAACACAGCAGCTGAGCTGTGGAAGTATTTTCATGTGGCCTCTGTGGTGGAGCTCAGGCAGCATATGATAGGGAATTAAGTACTGTTTGGTTCCAGAAAGAACACTAATGAGTGGCTGGCATTAAGTTCAGACTGCGGAGAAGAAGGAACAGAATGGAGCTTTAAGCAACCCGCTCAGAATTTGCCATTGAGTGGGGGACACTTTTACGGTCTTGTTTAGTGCAGTTTCGATAAAGCTCTAATTCAATGAACGAAGTATTAGAGTGAAATATGATTTCTTTTCAGTCCTTGACTTTCTCTTTGTTTGCCAGCTAGATCTACCCACCTGTTCAAAAAGATCTAGAAAAGAAACTATAAATTCTTTGTTATAGGAACTAAGAATATTCTAGATTTTGTCAGTAATACTATTTCACACTACAGTGATAGTTTTCATGAGAGATTTTTGGAATACTTGTGGAATGATAAACTACGCAATACCTGCATATGCTTAGAATTTGCTCTTTTCCTTGCTTCCTTCCTTCCTTCCTTCCTTCCTTCCTTCCTTCCTTCCTTCCTTCTTTCCTTCCTTTCTTCTTTCTTTTCTCCTTCTCCTTCTTCTTCTCTATCTCCTCTTTCTCCTCATCCACTTCCTCCACCTTTCTCTCTGTGTCTGTCTGTCTGTCTCTCAGCAGGGGGAGGGAGAAAGGGTCACCAGGCCAGTCAGTGGTGCTGGACGTGTAGAGATGATTTGGAACCTTGTCTCAGGACCTAGATGGCTTTGTGAGCATCCCAGTATAACCTCCTTTGATATTCACTCGCTCCTTGGCAATCTTTGTTGATGGTAATCTTTAATTTTTATTTTCTACAATCTAATTGTTGTATTTATTTTTTAAATTTTAAAACAAAAAAGAATAAAAGTGATGATACAAAATTTCAAGACTACAAAAATAGGAGATTAAGAATGGTTAATATATTGCATATTGTTATCTTCAAAGTAGTTGCTCAGGTTACAAGACGTAAGAATGAAAAAATAACCAAACAATGAAAGCCCAAACCATTCTTTTTGATGATTCAACAGAGATTAGTAGTATGATTATCTATCATATATATAATATGACATACAGATGATAATTGTCTATCATATATATATTTTATGTATATATATATATATATTTTATGTGTATATATATAATCTTTTCCCTTCTTTCTTTTTTCCTTTCCCCCATCCCAGTTGTCATTTCCTTCCATCTGAGTAGTCTCCTTCACTCTCACTCCTACAATATCTATTGTACATTTTGGAACTTATTTACTCTTTCAGTTTTTTACACTAGACAGACAATATAATTTTTGCACATGAGAGTGAGATTTATTTTACTTATGAGTATGATCTCAAGTTGTATCCATTTTCTTATAAAAGTCTCAAGTTTATCCTTCTTCATAGCTGAGTAGTACCCCATTGTATAAAAATACCACACTTTTTTTTTTTATCCATTTCTTGGTTGATGGGCATTTGGGTTGTTTCCAAGATTTAGCTATTACAAATTGTGTGGTTATAAACATAGGTGCACATATATTGCTGTGGTATGATGCTTTTAATTCTTTTGGGAAAATACCCAGAAGGGGAATAGCTGGATTGAATGGGACTGCCAATCCTAGTTTTTTGAGAAATCACTACATTGATTTCCACAGTGGTTGTACCAAGAACAAAGCTTGAATTCTATACTCCCACCAACAGTGAAGAAGGGTTCCTTTTTCCCTGTAACCCTGTCAATATTTGTTACTGGTTAATTTCTTGATGACAGCCATTCTTTCTGGAGTGAGATAGAATCTCAGTGTTGTTTTAATTTGCATTTCTCAAATGTCCAATGA
Organism: Dasyprocta punctata; assembly: GCA_004363535.1. Classification (NCBI taxonomy): domain Eukaryota; kingdom Metazoa; phylum Chordata; class Mammalia; order Rodentia; family Dasyproctidae; genus Dasyprocta; species Dasyprocta punctata. The sequence continues at coordinate 20,171 of RJWM01005529.1, read as the reverse complement.
TATTTAACATTTTTCATGTATGTATTTGCCATTTGTATTAATCACCAATAGAGTGAAAAGACAACTCACATAATGGGAAAAAATTTTAGTCAACTGTCCCTTAGACAAAGGACTTATAAGGGATAGAAAAACGTATAAGGGATAGAACATATAAAGGATGGAACATATAAGGGATAGAAAAAGTCAGGCCTCCCAAATTTAAATACCCAATCCAAAAATGGGCATCTGAGATGAATACACACTTCTCAGATGATGGTAATCTTTCTATGCTGTGTCATATAAAACTGTCACATGTATCTAGGTAGGACTGGTGAATTGGTTTGACAAATAACTTATATCTATTGCTCTTCTCCTACTCTTATTGGCTGGGAATTTATTCTGGGAAATAATATGGGGTTTAAATAGCCATGAACCTTGCATTTTGCACAAGTTCTAGGTCTTCTGTTGTTTGGTGATTGATCCTTTAGCTATTATTATGCAGCTGAACCTTTGTTCCTGGTCTCACTACTATCTCTGATTTAAACACCCTTATTTTTCTTCTCTGTTCTTTAAATACATTGTATTTATACAACTTTAGTGTCTATTTCCTTTGTGAAACACAGGCCCCTGGCTTATATTACTCATATGCTACATTTTCCCTTTACCATTTCCTCTCTGGTGCTGTCATTTTATATTACTTGATTAACATGGACTTTATAGTGACATAGTGAGGTTGATTTATATGAAAGTTATTGTAAGTGGCCATACTTTCAAAATATATAGAAGGTAAAGTATAGCATTTTTAAAATATTCAGTTTTTGATGAGTAAGTCCATCTCCCTAATACTGATGATAAAGTTACCATAGGCAGAATCTTTTTTACACTTGATTGCCTCCAGAGTCTAGTACTGTGTCTCCAAAGAACATATGCTCAGAAAGTGTTGGCTGGTTGATCATTTTCTGTATTTAAAGTTCTGCCATCTGCTGAACTAGTACCAGGCATATCCCATGATGCTTTCCTGGTTTTTAGATAGACGGGTTGCCCAATGAAGTGTGGATGAATTCTTCCTAAAAGGTTAGGTGGTGATTGACTGATGAGCTTCTTCGCAAGGAAAGCAGTTTTCTCTTACATCATTACAGATGCATAGTTGTGCTTTTCAGGACTCTGTTTTTGAGAGGTGTAGGGCAGTTTAGAGATGTTTCACAGTAGGAAGGCTTTTATTGCATAGAGAACACCTCATAGCCTCAGGGCTCCATCAGGGCTCCTGATACCTAGAACAGCTAGGAAGAGAGTTCTCATGGATCATTTTGCAACACTTGTCATCCCTACAAAGCCCAAGAAGCCCAAACTGGGGTTCTTCCATATATATACATTTTGCTTCATTAGCAGGAGTAGGTTGCATGGGGACAATGAGCATTTCTCCATTCTCTGCATTTATATCTCCTCTCTTTTAAAGTCAGATTACTGAGCTATGGCTTACAAACAGGAAAACAACACAACACCTGTTTAGGGCCCACCTTCCTAACTAAAGTTTACGAGGTGACAGTTACAGGTGGTTGTACACGCCCTTCCTCTGGGTCAATTCTTTCTGCCTGGACAGTTTTCTCTGGAATCTTATACTTTTATTAAGAGTTTTTACAGATTAAAAATAATTAAATTGAAAGATGCATTTCAATTATTCTTGTTCTACCCCTCCTGGCTTCAGTTGATCTGAGGTGTTTCTAGGTTACATCATGGAGTAGAGAGATACCTTTAAAAGCAATTTGCTGAAAACAGGTTTGGAACTCATCATAATCATCATATTCTTTTCCTTTTCCTTTTCCTTTTTTTTTCCTCAGCAGTTTACAAAGCTTGCTGTAGTTATTAAATGTTCTGGGCTATTCCACATCAGGAAGACTGGAAGAGATGATGTCATGAATTGGGCAAATATGAGGCATTAAGGAACAGAACATTTGGTTCCTGTAAAAAGAAAAGTGATTTGCTGGAAATTGTAAGGACTCATTTCAGGAATCCAAGTACTCCATTTTCTTTATTGCAAGAGTCTTTCCCTTTTCTTGTTGGAGTGGCCCTACCTTGCTACGCTTCCTCTATCAGTCCACTCACTGGTAAGTATCAGTGGTGATGTCATAAGATAGTTTGGGCCTGGGACCAGTTGGTCTCTGAAAAAGGAGCAAAGGTTCCCATTTGCTTATAGTACCTGAAACATCTGGGGTTGTCTTGCCATTATAGCCACAGTTACCGCTATTGTTGTTTCTTGCTGTTACTCTTTGATGTCTTGTGAAAGAGAACACAAGAAATTACATTTCAGATGGGGTCATGCCTTTTCCTCTCCTCCTTTAGAAAGGTTTCTTGTGTGTGGAGTGGAGTTTTTCAAAGGCAATTCACTGGGGCCTTGCTCTGGACTGTGACCCAATGTAGTGGAATGGCGTATGGCACAGTGCAGGTCTGTCTTGGGTTGCGTCCTTTGGGGTTAGTGACTGCACATACTGGAAGGTCTTCATTACAATACTTAGTTGCCACTGGCACAGATGGAATGACATTATACAATGTGGCCCTGAGTTAATGGAGAGTGATTTTTTTTGAAAAAACAAACATAATAGAAGTTGTACATCTAAATGAGGGTTGTGCCCTTCAAAAGTTGTAGTGTGGAAGCAGGGCATTGGATCCATTGTTGCTTTCTTAAGCCAAGCATTGTTGTAACTTTTGATTTGAAGTTGCCTTCAGGGTCTGTGGTATATTAAAACTATATTTATAAAACATTTATTGTCCTTTTTCTTGATTAAAAATGTTACATAGGTTTCTTGCAGAAGTTTGGAAAATACAAGAAAATGCAATCAAAAAAGAAATTAGCCATAATCTTAATATCCTAAAATGACCTCTGTCAAAAAGCTATATCACTTCCTGGTAATTCTTTATACATTGGTAAACATGGATACAAATCTATACACACTAATATATGCATTTCTACTAATTGAAGGGGGACAATAGTTTTTATTCTGTTATTTAGGTTGCCTGATAGTGGTTCTTTGTGGTCCAAATATTTTTCTTTAAGGGAGTGGACTTTTACTTTTGGAAATAGCTGAAATTATGAAGAACAAAGCCATAGTATCTTCATTATCAAAATGTCTAATATGTTTTGGGGGAACAGACAAACTCATGTGACTAAAGAGTAATAAATTTGGTTTTTTTTGAGTGGATCCTCTGACTTAATGCTATATCCAAGAGCAGAGCTCCATGAATGTTTTAAGTCTTGGTAAATTATATGCTTAAGTATGGATTTTGAAAATGAAGTATTTGAAGGACAAGGTACTTTTTTAGGTATAAAATATTACATTTAAAAATACATATAACCACAATGTAGCAAAGCAGGATATTTTCTCCCAGTCTCAGGGCTTCTGTGTTTGAAGTGGTATGGGGACTAGGTAGCCTTACTTTTTTGAAAGGCATCTTTCGCAGGATCCTGACCATGCCTTAGTGTGCTCAGGACAATAGTCTCTCATGAGTGTTCCTTATTTCATGCATGCTAGCTAGGAAACACTTTCCTCTATTGTATATGAATGTCTGGTATTCTTTTTTCTGGGGCAGTCAAAAGGTTGGTCTGCGAAAGGCCACAGTTTTAAAAGTAGTACTTGTTATATACATTATCACCTAGAAATAATAAAGTAAATGTATACTGGAATAATAAAATAAATGTGTATTAATACACATTATAATTACACACTACTAAGATTGCTTTGTAAAAGAAGACAGTATCCATCAAGCAGGATCATGGACTTTATTTTCTTGTCACCAGGGTCTGTTCTACAAAAGATGATCTCTTTGCTGGTCTCCTGCATGGTTATTGAGATCCTAGCAGGCTAGACAGAACTTTATTGATACAAAACTGGCAGCTTCTCACATATCGAAAGTAGTGAGTCAACACCAGAAATTAATATTTTGGTCCTCAACCTTGCCAATCTCTGTTTTATCTCCAATAGATGCATATGCAGATGCAGATGTAGAAACAGAAATAGATGGAGATGGAGATGTTCAGGGAAAATGGGGGTCAGGAGCCAGCCTGGCTCTGGCATCTTCTAGTCTAAGAAGACAAATTATCCTTTTCTAATTTAGCTCTTAAATTTTCTATAGACTCTTTCAACAAATCCTCCAATTCAAAGACTTCTCTGGCTTCTCTTCATGGGCTTATACTTTGTGGGCATCCAGATTCAACTAACATATATTAAACTCCTAGGAAGTAGCAGAAATGGTAAAAGGCCACTTTGTAAGTATTCCCATTTTTATTCCCACAGTATTTCATTTTTGCCAGTCATGGAATTGGGGTGCAGAGGGTGTTAGAAGCTGGATCAGCATCGTGCCATTAATCAATGGTGGAGGCAAGATTTGAATCTCATTATTGGGGCGTCATAGACAGCATGCATCCCACATCATTTTGCTTCACTCACATCATGCATCTCTCATTCATTCGGTTAGTAATTTCATACCTTCGTTTACTTATTTATTATCATTTTCTCCTAGTGAAATATAAGCTCCTTCGAGGTGGTAAGTTTGCTTTGGTCACACTGTATTTCCAGCACCTGGAGTTATGCTTTATAAGGAGTAGTTCCTCAATAAGGGTTTTGTGTTGTTTACTGGAAAAAGACCATTTGTGTGGAAATCTTGGGCTAGCCTCTCTGTAGCTGTGTAACTAAGGACAAGTGATTTAAACTCTCTGTGCCTCTTTGCGTGTCTGTGTGTATGTGTGTGTTACAGTATTAGAACAGAACTTGGTTCAGACAAAGTGCTTAATAAACGTTAACTGTTCTTATGTGCTGAACGAATAAAATGTTTGAGTGCCAACTATATGCTATGTTTGGGAACAAATGGTTAACAAAACCTTCACTGTCCTAGTCCTCAAGGATCTTCCAGCCTCGGGAAAGACAGAGTTGAACAGAGAGAAGCTTTTGTGAGATGGGGCATACAGGATGCTAAGGAGCACGCAGGACAGGGTCCTGGAGGGCTTCCTGGAGAAGACGGTGCATGTACCGAGACCTGAAGGCTGAGCAAGCTCTATCCAGATGGAGAAGAGCATGGGGATGGAAAAGTATATGCAGAGGCCCTGACAGTGAGCATAGTATAGCATGTCTACACATCAGAGTGCTTTTAGTTGTAAGGGGTGTAGGGCCCACATAAAAGTAGCTTTAATAATACAGAAAATGTCATGTCATTTTCAAGAACAAGAATACAATTACAAGTATTCCAGGATTGATTAATTACATGGCTCAAACCTGTCTCCCAGTTCTTTTTATTCCATCCTGCCATCCACTGTGCCTTAGTTTATCCACTTAGGATTATTTCTCACGTTCCAGAAGTGGGTCCAAGATGGTGTCACGTGATGACAACCACATTCCACATCCCTGTTTTGGAGAGAGGAAGAAATGTTTCCCAGAGATTCATGTTTCTCCCTCAGGTCTTATTCAGGGTTGTTTCACATGACCTTTCCTTAATTGGTCACTAGCAAGGGTCATGAAATTACCATACTGGTTGGACTAATTAGCATTCATTCTTGGGGTTTGGAAGCAGTCTCCCATAAAGTTGTCATTGCCTAATGTTGAAATAAACTGATCTCATTTTGGGGGAGGGCACAAGGTAGGCATGTTACTGGGCAGATAAGTACGAAGATCCCTCCCTGTAGTCCCCATTGTGTGTTGAGCTTCAGAATTCATGTGTTACCCAAGAAGCCCCCTGGCAGCCATGGAGACATTGACCAAAATGTCTTGTCCCCTAGAGAGAATGTAGGAACACTGAGATAGTCACAATCCAATTAAGATAAAAGTCTCTAGATCTACCTTTTGAACCACGCAATTCTTTTTGATAGGCTACTTCCTTGCATTTTAGTGCAATTGAAGCATTTTCCTTCTATAATCCAACTGGTTTCTCTTACTGACTTGATAATAGAGTGGTTGAAGGTAAGATGGTGTGTGCTTTGGGATCAGGCTGGAGTAGAACAGGCAGGAGGAAGAGAAATGTTATGGAATCCTGAGATCTTGCATTTGCATATAGGGTAACCCCTCTCTGATGTAGAAGTCTTCTCCACCCAGAGGCTTCTCGCCATGAATGGGAAACTCAGTACTGCATGCAGCAGCCTTCTATTGAGAGTTTACATTTCTAACACTTTATTATCATTTCTCTATGCTTCTAGAAAGAAAGGCTCCATGATGTCACATGTCCCCCATCCTTCCTCTACCTGTATCTACCATCTACTCATTCCTTAATTCCCTGGATCCCTGCCCAATCCCAGAAGTCTAGGCTTGCTCCATTTTTTCATAAATGCCTGATGAAGAGTTGGAAGAGATGACTGGCAGTGAGTAGGACTAATATCTGTGGGAGCTGGCTACAGCCTTATAATCTGCTTATGTTATCATGCCTTACATGTCCCCTATTCTAGGCTCTCCTCACCCTTCTCCAAGTTTACATTCCTGGCCCTCAGCTTGTTCTGACCAGCCCTCTAGAACTCCAAGACACCTTTATTCTGTTCTACTGCCTCCCAGCCTCTGAGTAAAGTGTGAAAGGGTTCAGGAGTGGTTGTGTGTCTCCAGATTCTCAATTAATCCCTTCTCCATGGTGGAGGAGGACTGTAAGTATATGATGCATTGCTCAATCACTCCTCCATTGGCCATGGTCCTGAACTTGTGTTGCTGGCCTTCCCTTTGTCCTAGGTCACTGAAGACTTCAGATTGAGCTGTGCCTGGGTTTGGAGGCAGAGATACGGTGGTGGAGCCCCACTCTGGGCTCCCATCAGTGAATTCTCCATGTTTCTACCTTAACGACCAGTGCTGTGCACTTTAGAGGCGATGGATAGGGTGAGGAGTACAGATAGACCAGTTCACAAAACACAGCCACGCTCCCCAGTCCAGGCAGTCCCCTGAGCCTGCTGTCTCACCTCTGTACCCTCCAGAAATAGAATGCATCCTTTTAGTCCGTGCACTGTCCTCGGAAACTTCTGGCGTGCAGCACAGTGGTGAAGCATGACAGTGTCACCCACTAAGCAGCGAGGAAAGAGCTCTCCTGTCACAGACTGGCTTTGTGCCTTGTTTACAGTGTATTTTTATCTCACTTTCAATTTTACTTTTTTTTCTGTTTTTTCTTCCACTTCTGAAATTTAAATATTTGATGTCAGTTCAGTTATTTTTATGACAATCCCTCTTTCCCTTCCAGAAACAGAAAGCGAGAGAGATACAAAACCCACTAGGGCATCTGTCTCCCACTTTTTAATTAGTCCCCTTTCCTCTTGCGTGACAGTAGCAGTAGTAACTGCAGGGTGTTCTGTTCTAACCCCCCAGGCCAGCCTCTCTCCATGATTCCTGCTCTTGTCACCAGGGGTCTCCATGTTCCCAGCCACTCCAATATGGTCCTGCTGAGCTGTAGCCATGGACAGGTTTCAAGGAGGTTCTTGAGTTTTTCTACTCTGAACCTGGGAGGACAAAACCAATCCTGCATCATGAATTGTATACCAGCCCCATCTGATGAATAGTTTCCATTAAATGGCAACCAATTCTAGATATTCAACTTGAAGACGTGGGTCCGAAACAGGGAGGCTGGACAGAAGGCAGTGCCAGTGTAGTCCAGCCTGGCACTACCTCCTGCCTGAGATAAGCTGGCTGTGCCCCATCTAGTGCACTGAGGGGAGTCAGTGGAGATCTGGGCGTGGAGGGAAGAGCACTGTGCTTCCTGGTGGGAGGGAAGGTTATGCACACTGAGAGACTGTTCTGATTGTGCACTGCTCCTGTCTCAGCATAGCCATCCTCCTCCTCCTCTTCTACCCTTTCTCCACGTAAATAAAAAGTGATCGGGTGTCCTTTGTCACTGTCTGGTTCCCCTGGACCTATCTTGGTGTGTGAGCCTCCCCGTCCCCTCTGCCCTGTCTCTGCTCGGGTCTCTAGGTCTGAGAGCCCCATTCTGGAGAAGGGGACTTGTGCCTTGTGTGGGGATGGTACACTCATTTTTATAGCATTCCAGACAACCTACTCTGCCTTGTTTCATCCCCATCATAACTTGTGAAACAGGAAGATCATCACTCTTCCTCCATCCCTTCCTTCTTTGTTTCTTTCTTTCCTTTCTCCTCTCCTCCTTTTTGCAGTACTGAAGATTGAATCCAGGGCCATTCCCCAGTCCCCCTGTTTTTTTTTTTAACCTCTCCCCCTCCCTGCCTCCCTTTCTTTTTCCTTTTCTTTTTTATTTTGATATAGAATCTCACTAAGTTACTAAGTTGCCCAGGTTGACTTGAACTTGTGATCCTCCTGCCCCAGACTGTTGGGATTATAGGCCTGTGCCACTATGGCTGGCTATGTTACTTTCTTTCCTAGAAAATATAAATGAGGCTCTGAGAGGCTAAGTGATGTGCTCAGTTAATGCCTCTAGTTAGCAGCCAAACTGTAAAAGAACCCAGGACTCCTGACTCGCGGTCTAGGCCTCTTCCCATGTGTCCACCTGGCAGAAGGGCCTCGAGTTCTGATCAGTGATCCTTTTGCTTCTTGTTTTACCTTGCACTGCCTGGCCTTTTTATGTCCTCTCCCTCTGATGATCACTCAAGTTCTGTGTCCCACAGTGGACGAGGTAGGTGGGCCTGGGGAGGTGAGCCCCCAGGTGTGTGTGTGTGAGGAGAAAGGTATGAGTTGGATGTGGGTGGAGGGTGGCTGAGGAACACATGGTCCATATTAATCTTTATTTCAATGAAGTTGTTTGAGTTCATGCTTTATTGCGGTGCTTTAAAATAATGTGTTTCTAACGGTGCCCCCGGGGGTAACACTTGCACTTTTGAGATCCTATTGCTGGAGTGGCTCACGAGACCAGCCACAATAATAGAAAATGAGGCACCCCCTGGTGCACCATCTGAATTTATAATAGCAATTTCTACGATGCCCCGAGGCCAACTCTGTTTGTATTTGAGAACGAGCAAGAGAGCTTTGGTGAGGGGGTGGCTCCTCCGTCTCTGCTTTGATCGAGTTCCCCTTTAACCTGGGGAAAGGTCCTTCCTTGGTCTCCTGTGTCTGGCTGTAGTATTTGAGTCTCAAAGGACAGCATTCCTCCTCCACGCTGTGGCTTTGGTGTATGCAGGGAGGTTGATGAAGGGGGCGTGGCCTCCTCCTGTCTGTCAGCCACAGCTCTAGGTCCTCCTCCCGCCTCTCAGCACAGGGTGTGCGAAGCGCAAAGTCCCTCCGAGGCCTCCTGTGCCTTCACCGTCAAAGCGGTGAAATATGAAATGACAACATAATGAAATGGACTTGGTCTCATTAAGATTCCAAGTGGTTGGCTGTTTTTTTTTTTTTCCTTCTCTCCAATTCAGCCAGAGACTCCCACCATGGCGCAGAAGGCAGAAGTGGGTCAGTGCTGCGTGGTGGTGGAGGGGGTCTGGCAGGAGAAGCAGGGAGAAGGGGCTAACATGGTTCAGGTCGGGGACAGCCAGCCCAGGGGCAAACCAGGCAGCAAGGAAGAGCTGAATCATCTACCAGCATTGCTGGAGACAACACACAGGATCTGCCGGGTGCCTTTGTGAACTCACCCACACGGAAAGCTTTTCTGGACTCAGAAGAGAGATGGGGTGCGGCAGTTACAAGAAAAATATAAGAAATCTCCATTTCCATGCAAACAGCTTAGTGATTTTGAGGTAACTGCCCTGGAAACATTTGTGGGAAAAATGAACAACAGCACCCCCTTCCCTCACCCAGCAAAAATGAAGGCTGCTTTACAGATGTGCGAGCTGCATTTGTACGTTAGCTGCGTTCTCCACGGGATCATGAATTTTATCTGGCCTAGTGACAGAAGCATTTCTTCATGCATCCATCCATCCATTCATTCATTCATCCACTCATTTGTCAGGCATTACTGGTCCCTACGATGTGCCAGACACTGTGAGAGGTTTTGGAGATCCAAAAAGGAAGATGACATTGTGTCTGTCCTTTGTGTGTGTGTGCCCATCACCAAGTCCTCACCTCCTTGCTTTCTTCTGTAGTACAGACAGAGATCTGCATGGGTCAGTTTATGTGTGATCTACTGTCACCCCCGGAGGTGACTTCAGCCACTGTCTATTTGCTGGGGGCAAGTCTAACCCAATGGTTCTCCACTTGGCACTTTTGAATAAAAACCTACAGATGCCTAAACCCATGGTGACACTGGCTATTGTTGATGTCATACATGCAGGAGTAGTGCACCAGCCAGCATCCATCTCACTGGCTGACATGTGTGCTTCACTAGTCAGTAGATATTTTAAACATTATCCTTGGCCCTACCCCAAAGTAATACAATTTTAAAAATTAAATAAAGTTCCTAGTGATGGGGGCTTAGGCATAAATAGGTCTTTTAAAAGCTTCTTGAGGATTCCAGTGTGCAGCCAGCAGTGACTTCATGAGAAAGGCCCTTGTGTAGCATGTTACGTTCAAGGCCTGGATGCCACTGAAGCCCCAGGTGCCAATGCTGCCAATGGCTATGCCACTCAGATGTCCCACCCAAGGGTCCTTGGTGGTGATGTGACATCATTGCCAAAGGGGTCAGTTAGGGTGGAGCTACGGCTTAACAGAAGGTAAAAGAAGGAAAAGCTGAAACGTTCTACTTTGAACTTTTAGAGGTTTGGGAAATTTAAGAGTTTGAACTTGTTCCCCCCTCTGATATGACGCTGCTCAGGTCAAGGTGCCCCTATGATGTCTATGTGTAGTAATCTGTTGCCTTCTTTGGGACCAAGGCAGCCCCATTGAGGGTTTTGTAGCAGAAGAATGTGACACAATGAATTTCCTAGGATGGGGTTTCTAGCAAGGGCCTCATCAGGGCCTTTGTTAACCCACAGAAAGTCTTAAACCTTTATAATTGGGCTACATTATGAATTATTATACATTTAAAAATGTCCCGCAACAAAATAATTATGCTGATGTGGCTTGCCTGTGTTGGGCCTGACAAAGTATCTCAGTGCATGGTATCTCTGAAAAGCTGCCGAAGGGGCACGCTCTGTGATCAGCACTGGTGCCTCTGTGTCTGTCATCCACAAACTCTCCAGCTGGTTCTGTGGTGCCCATTCTCTTGTGAATTTCAGGTCTGAATTTCAGATCTCATGAGGTCAACATGAACTCATTTATCTCTGGCAGACTTTTGTGTGCCTACCTGGCCTCTGCCTCCCGTGCTCGTCTGTGTTCTCTTGTTAGAGGTGCCAATTTGCCTCATGTTGCCTGCCCTTGGCGCCAAGGTTTCTGAAGACCTGAGCCTTTCACCCCTCCATCCATTCCCCTACTGGCCCTCTGCTGCCCCCACCTGCCCCAAGTCTACACTGGCTATAGAGGTTTTACCTCAGGGGGCTCAGGAAAAGAGTGTACTGTTTCCATCCCTTCCTTAGCATTGTAATTTCTGTCATTTGATGTAGTCATAATAGTCCTTGGTCAAATAGTTTCTATTTTATGAATGAGAAAGCCAAGACTCCAAATAGAAAAGTTTTAGAATTTGAAGACACTAAGTATAGTACTTCATGTTGGCTGTTTTTCTTAACCTTTTTTGAATGTGGCAAGAAGAGAAGCTACAGGGAAAAGAATGATCATGGTCTGCAAGAAGTGTGACTTGGAACTAAGTTACGAGAAGGGGTTGTGGGGATGCTCAATGGTCTTTAAGGATGCAGAGCTGTTGTGTTTAGGAGAGTGTGGCGCTACTTTTCCCTTTCTTTCTTCTCACTTCAAGTGCTCTGCATGCTCACCATCTTGTCAAGAGTGTAGGTAGAAGAAATAAAGAAAAAGACAGAATCCACTTGTAGTTCAAGAGTCAGGAATCAGATAAGTGAAAGCAGAGAAAAGCATCATACCACAGCGATATATGTGTGCTCATATTATGGCAGAGCAATTTTTAATAGCTAAATCTTGGAAACAACTCAAATGCCCATCAACTGAGGAATGGATAAAAAAGATGTGGTCTTTTTATACAATGGAGTACCACTCAGCTATGAAGAAGGATAAACTGGAGACTTTTACAGCTAAATGGATGCAACTCAAAACCTTACCCATAAGTGGAGTAAACCAGAAGCACATGTGTAAACATTGTATTGTCTCCCTAGTGTGAGAAGCTGAAAGAGTAAATAAGGTCCAAAATGTACAATAGACATTGTGAAATGGGAAGAAACTTCAAAAGGAAAGAGAAACTGGGATGGGGAAATGGAGAGAAGAAGGAAAGGAAAAGCAAAATATATCATATATATATGTATACATATATATATATATGTGACAGTTAAGATAGTTATACTACTAATTTCTTTCAGTTCATTGAAAAGAAATGTTTGTGCTAATATTGCTTGGACAATTAATTGTCTATGCCTTGTACACTGAGTAACTGATTTAAAGAAGACAATATATAATATATTAACCATTGTTACCCTCCTATTATCTTGTTTTGAAACTTTGTTATTTTCTCTTTAAAAAAAAATAAAAAAGCACACACAGACTCCAGTGGGCTGAGCAGGTGAGAAGGTCATAATCCACCCAACTTCAGCCAAGGAATTTGGAAGGAACTGAACAAGGTGGGGTGAGGGAGAATAAGTGAAGAAAGCGCATGAAATTGGGAAGCTGGAGAACAGGCTCCAGCACCAGCCTTTTCCAGAAAACCCCGGTAATAAGGATGTATCTGAGGCTCAACAGCCTTCACTTCCTCCTTCCATCAATCAGACTCAGTCTTCAAAGTGACAGAAGTGGAGCAAGTGTTGGCAATTGATAATTGTTCCCAAATAGAAAAGTCATGAGGGAAACAATGGAAGCATTTCTCTAGCATCAAATTTATCAGGATTTTTCCCATGAAGAATTGAGGAGCATGATTCATAGTAGAAGTGTGCACTGACCTTTGTATAATGGCACAGAGAGTGATGTTCTGAGTGTCATAATTGTAAACACACATCATGCACACATATAACTTTGGATGATACCAATGCACCTGGTATTATCACTTTGGATGATACCAATGCACAAAGATGCATTGAGGATTCATTATCAGAGGCTCAGTAAGGCAGTAGAAAGATGATAATTGAGGGTGAAGATGTTGGAGGAAAAATTAAGCCTTGTAAAACGAGAGGGACACTTACTTTTGAAAGGCTAGAAGTCTAGCTCAGATAAGTTTAGTAGGGAAGGAGGTATCAAATAAGAAACTGAAGTTGAAATGAGTTCAAAATTGACATGAGCTTGACAGATGCCACCAGTGGTGCAAGGGAGAGCCACTGAGGTGTGCTCTGATTTAAGGCAAAGCTTTGTCCTGTTCACTGATTGGGGTTGTGGACTTAGACTTAGCTGATGGCACTAGAGGCTTCCCATCAATACTTCTTCTTCTCTCTCCCAGTCATTAAACAGGTGGGAAAAATTAGGATCTGCAAAGTCTTGGCCATTTCCAAGTTACTTATAATCTAAGATCTCAGTAAAAGATGGCAAAGAAAGATTTTATGATTGGTATTTTTTTGTGAGGAGGAGTACTGGGAATCAAACTCAGTACCTTGTACCTGCCAGGCAAGCACTGTGCTGCTGGGGTATACACTCTGCCCAAGATAGGTATTTTATACTGTTAAATTTTGTTCATCATTGTTCATTTGCTGAAAATGCATAATGATGTGCCTATAATGAGCAAGAAACTATGCAATGTGATGCCATACATAAAAGGATTAAAAAGAGACTCCTTGCTCTCATGGAGTTTGCAATCTGGGAAGGGATGGAAGCATGCAAATAAATGCCTCTAATGTGAGTTAACAGTAGCTCACTGAAGAACAAAGGGAAACAAATGAATAATTATTATGGAAGGAGGTTTATGGACAACAGCATGGAGGAGGTGGCCTTTGATCTGAGCCTTGAAGCATGAATATGATTTTAATTGGGTGGGGAGATGGAGAGGAGAAAAAAAGGTCAGGAGGGAATTGGGGGATGAGGGAATAACATAAGTAAAAGCATGGAGGTGTGAAAGTGTGAGAAAATGCAATTAATTCAGTGGCTAGCATTTAGGAGGTTGCTGAGGTGATATGACCAGAAATACTTAGTATCTCCAAAGAGAAGTATCCAGGTAATTACAGAACTGCTTAGGTTGGCTGATGGGTAAAAACCTAAAAGAGGGGTCAGGTTTAGAAGTGATACATTATTTTAAGCACACATTGTTGTTTCAACACATTTTTGCTTTCCTCTTCCACTTGGAGTCATACAGCCTTATTATTTATGAGAGTGTGTACACTTGTTCTGTGTTCGTAAGCTCATACCCTGCTTTCCTTGCCTACAAGCTCTAACACATTCCTGAACATCCATATCACACCGCCTGACCTGCAGTGTGTGTCTCTCCTCAGTGGAGTAAGCAGTAGGCTGAGTGACTATTAAATAAATATCATTGAGCTTGGTAAGAGGACACAAAAATGAATTGCAAATCAGGTACAAAATGATGCCCATTCTGTGAGTCGGCTAGAATAATTTCAGATCCTGGACCTCCTGCTAGAGTGAAAAATGATGTTTATTGGAGAGAAGCTTAGAATTAATCCTGTAAAAGAATAGTAAAGTGAATTCTTTCATGGATCTGCTGTGATGGCGCTTCCTCCCATTTCTGTCACTTCTTATTACTGTAATGAGTTCTATTCTCCAAAATGGATAAAGTCACCATTCAGATAAGATCAGTTTTTTTCTGGTTCAGCCAAGTTGATCTGATCACAGTTTAGATTGCAGATTTTGAATTCACCTTGGGCATTTAACTTCTTGGGGGGGGTGAAAGGGAAGGAAAGATGCTGAACTGGCAGAAAAGTAGCCACAATCATTAGTTAGCTGTCCCCACCAGGCCCTCTCTCTCTCCAGTTCACTGGCAGGACAGTAGATTCTCTGGACATTCCTTGAACTTTGGTACTTTTATTGAGCCTCAGCGTTTGAATTCCAATAAAGATGGATTCATTAGGGTTCATCAATACGCAGCCTGGGTGACACTCTGCGAAACATGTGAGGTCTTCCGCACCTGCGGAGCCACGCTGTGTGCTCTCCACGGTGCTGATAAAAATCGAGGTGGGTCTGCGGAGGAGGCAGCGTTGGGAGCTCTCCATGGTTCTGGAGGCTATGCGAAGCTGCAGGAAATTGGAGGGAAAATTGTCCACAAGAGCTCTAAGAATCATTTTTGCCCCATAGGGAGGCAAAATGGAGGGCTGAGATGAAACCAGAATAACAAGCTGTAGAGGGATACTGGATGAATGTCCACACTAAAAACGAAGAACAATTTTCACATTTACTCTCATTCTATGATACCAACTGATAGTTTTAGAATGCTTCATTTATTTAGTTTTCTTCTAGGTGGTGAGGGAGTGAGAGTAGATGCATAGATTACTTGCAAGGAATATATTATTGCCCATTTGTATTAAAAACATAAGGAAGGGCCACAATTCATTTATTTCACAAACATTTATGTTAGAAAAGGTGCTAGGCACTGAGCCTTGAGTGAATTTATAGCTCACACAGGAGTCAGGTGAATTGTGATTCTGCTTTTTGCCCTGATGAGTACTGGTATCTGGTGACTGAGAACTCAGGACTTCAGTTAGTATTTCTAGCCTGAAAGAGACCTGGAAGGAAGTCCTGAGAATGCCAGGGTTCCATTTGTGACTTCTCTATACCGATGTGTTATGGTACAGAGGACCATGTGTGCCTCAAAGAGATTCTAAAGGAAGCAGAGTTTTCTGCAACTCCACATGCACTAAATAGCCATCGTTGCATTTTTAAAACCTCTTCAATCTTAGGCATGAAATCAACTTCTTTCTGGTATCTCGTTCTCTCAGTTTGCACAGGGGTCGGTTGGGAGAATGCCCGATGCTGACAATTGAGTGTTCGGGAAGAAGAGCTACACCCGGAAATTAAGATGGTAGCTCTTGTACAATGATAACTATATTCTGTGATTTGTGCTTTGTTAAATTATTTAATTATCACAACAATCTTTGGAGGCATGCACTTTTATTACACTAGCTATTTTATGATCATGGAAATGAGACTTAGATGTGTTATCTCACTTGCCTAAGGTCACATATCTGGTAAGTGGTGAGTCCATCCTTAGTAGTTTCCTTCAAGAGTCCATTCTTTAAAACACTATGCTATAAAAGGGTGAAGATTACACCTTCCTTAGAAGTGGTTACATGCTCCCTGAGGTTGAAGGTGTAAGTATTCTGGGGTTTGTTTTTCTACTTCTCCCATGTCCTCTCTACTGTGTCTCTCACCTCTTTTTGTAGACTGGTTTCTAGGAATGACCCACCTTAATGCCATTTCTGAAAGATTATTTACCTTTTAGCTGAAATTTTACCAAGTAGTATTTGTCCCATTAGCCTAAAAAAATATGCACAATGCATTTCTATTTGTCGGTCAAAATTCAAATAGTTCTTTTTTTCAGTAAGGCTTTCCTCGACTGTGTTGTGGAAAGAGCTATTCTTTCCCCTAGCCACTTTTCATCACACCTCTGATATTGTTTTCTTCATAGTAAATATTACTATTTGAAAGTGTCTCATTTGCTTATGTGCCCTATTTTTCTATCTATTATTTCTACTAGAATATAAGATATATGAAGCTAACAGGTTTGTCTCACCTGTATTGATACTTGTTTTCTTCTAATTATAATTGTTTATGTTCAATAAGTGAATATATCTCCAAGAATAATTTGATAAACTCTTAGAGGAAAATCCAGAGGCTGGAAGAACTAATAAAGTCCTTTGGATCAAGGGAGATCTGGAAGAGCAGATATAAAAGGGGAAAAACTAAGCGTATGACTTATGAAGAGAGTTCTGATGGAGGGGGGCACTTCCAATCAGCAAGAGCCAAAGTCAGGAGGTCTTAGTAGCTGTATTTGTGAACTTGGTGTTTTTTCACCCTCCCATCAGAGTTGTTCTACATGTTACGTAAGGTTAACCTGAAGGAAGATAGTGTGTTGTCTAGGAGAGTAGGACAGTTCTCCTGGCACCACGAACTTGTCATCTATTTTTCTTGATTTCTCCAGGACGTAAAAAGAGCACCTTGCACTTTTTCCCCAGTCCCTGTCATACAGATCTTACACATCTCCAGCAGCACGGTCCTCACAAGCCTACAGTCTGAGCAGCAATCTAAAAGGAGGTGGGATCAGCCATGTTCAAAGTGATCCACACTTGATTACTGAATTAGAAGATAAACTGGAGAAAATGCAATGGGATATGGAAGAGCAAATCAAAGCAAGTTAGTATTTTAAAACTAAGAATATGAAGCTAATGATACATTTGAATTCTTCAAAAATGATTTAGCCACATTCGTATGGGTTTTTTTCTGACTTCCAGATAATTTTCTTTGCAGTTTCGGGTGTTGGTAGTGCCCACTTATTCCTTTACCAGAGGCTGCAAAGTAGAGAGAAAACTGGAACCAGTTAATTCAGAGTTAGAGAGCAGATGCCTCAGCGCATTTGGTGGGGAAGAGGTTGATTCCCTGGTACCCATAGTTACATGCCAGATTTTTATATTTTGAGGTTTCCTTAGTCAACAATTGCCTAAAATCTATTTTCACTACCAGTGTGCACAGTGCATTAATCACTGAAATCTGTTTCTTGTAGTTATTCTTCACACAGGATTCTGGTTTGCTTCCAAAGCAGGCTTTGGGGCAAAACTTCTGTCTGCTGTTGTCTGCATTTACTCCATCACCAACGGGGAGTAAAGGATGGGAAAGGAGAGAAGGAGGACAAATCATGGGGTTGGAGACATGAAAGGGATGATTGGAGACGAGGAGGACTGCTAACAAGAATAGGAGAAAAAGACATAGGGAAATGAAACTCAACTGTATTAAAAGAAATCTCAGGGTACAGACCTGGACTGGACCCCTTGAACAGATATGTTTGGGTAATGGGAGGGAGATGGAAATGTAGAAGTTTGGAATTTGGAAAGCCCTAGTTCTGAGTTCCTTCTTCAAACCTCCCTTCCCAGACTCATATAATTCTTCCAAGGGTTAAATGAGGTAATATGTGTGAAATGTATGATACAGAATAGATGCCAAGCAAGTAGAAATTATTATAGGCTTCATAAGTGCCCATACATTTTTAAAAGTTATTTTTGCATGTTTATTGAGGGCTTAAAGTATTGAGCATGGTTATCAAGCTGCAAACTCTTCTGTCTTTCAGGGCAGACTTCTCTAGTGGGGAATGGAGCATCAGTCATCTTTTTACTGGAATGTTGTAGTGATCTCAACTATCACTGTATTTATGCAGTATCAACTATATACTCATCCCTTTCTTAGTTTGCACAAAAGGAGTATTCTTGTAGGGAGAGGAGCAAGTGGGTTTAAGGGATGGTATTTCAGAATATGGGTGGCTAGTCTGAGACAGAAAAAGGGCAGAGAAAATCTCATTGATTTATCTAGCAAACAAATATAGCCTATGGGCAAAATAATCGCCTCGACTACAGACTCTGGAGGAATTTCTAGGCTTGACACGAGAGAGCGTGAGCACACTCGGGAACGTAAGCATGTAAACTCCAGGAGGTGTGGACCGAGAAGGTGAAGATGGAATGAATGAAGACTGTAGGAAGGGGAGAAAAAAAGGAAAGTCATAAGTAGCAGGGAGAGCAGTTCAAGCAGTGGGCTAGGAAACCGAGCACAGAGCTGGGGGCGGCAGAGTGGTATCAGGAAAGCAGATGGTGATCCTTGAGAAGGAGGGTGCAGATGGCAGTGGTGGTGAGGAGGCAGCGTGGGGTGAAGAACAGTCCCAGCTTGGCCACTCCAGGAGGAGAGAGGCTGGAACGCAAAACTCCCCACGCTGGGTGAGCTCTGTGACTCATCTGGCCCCCAATGTGGCATCTGACAGGAGTGCCAGGAAGGACATGGGACTGTCTGTGGTTCTCTGTATAGACATGGAGCTTAGTTATGAGACTCGGGCATCAGGAATTCCCAGCAAGGAAAGAAATGTCTCCTACCAAGAAAAGAACAGACAAACTGCTTTATTCAAATCTAGTCTCCCAGGTTACATTCCCCGCCCTGCCTGTTTGATCTTGGGCAAATTATTTGATTGCTCTTGTGCATGTTTTCCTTATCTACTAAGTAAAAGGGGTAGGCTATCTTCAAAAAAGTATCTTCAAAATACTTTTAAAGTATAAAATTGTGTGATTTTGTGAAATATTTGAAGGTCTGGATCATACTGGAGCGGGTAGACTTCTAAGGTTACTGTCAACAGAGTCTTACATGAACAGTAACCATGAGAAACAGTGATTAGTTCCCCATGCACACTGGTGTTGAAGGTAGATTTTAGGCAACTGTTGGCAAAAATGCTGGAAAAGGGTGATGTTGACTTAATGTAATAATGTTTCTAAATCCTGAAGCTATTCCAATATGAATTGGGTCACTTTTTAAGATAGTGAGCTTCCTCTCACCAGAAATGATCTCTCATAGATTGAATGACAGTATTTTGTGGGGGGGAGGTAATAAAAGGAATTCTCCCAGGCTCCAACTCTTTTCTTTAAGAAATATGCTTTTCTCTAGACTGGTTGAGCATATGATTAAGTGGTAAAAAGTAGTGAATCCCAATGTGCATTTCTTAGATAACTACATTTTGTGGTGTTTTACTTAATGTAAATAGGTTTCTCGTGGGGAAAGAAAAAAGAATTTTGTGATAACAATAACTTTGGAAAACACTAGATTAAATAACTTTCTTTACTGTAGAACTTCTCAGAGACCGAAATATATTAATTTAAAATTAAAATTCATAATATGTGTTTTCTAAATAAATTTGACAATAGACTATTTTTCACAAGACATCAGGTAAGAGTAGTGATCTATTGAACATACTTTGAAAAATACTGTTTTAAGCAGTAGTCTTATGTTCCTAGTCCTTTGTCCCTGGGAAAAATGATATCACAGATTCTCTGTTATTCTTGGCTAGGACTGGCAGAGAAGCCTAATTTGGGGTCCAAAGAGGCTGATATCCCTGGTGTCATACTCTAGGTAACCCCATTAGATCTAAATCAGCAGATGACCCAGGATGAGTCTCCTTCATGCCAAGGTTTCCTCAGATGCTGTTATGGATTACAAACTGGTGGTCAACTTAGCACCAGCTTCAGCTGGTGTTGAGTTAAAGATGTTCCACCTGAAGAAAGTTGCCAGCATAAATAGGGACGTGGGGAAGAAGAGCCAGGCGTTGTGGGTTCTTCCGAGAGTTGCTGTTGGAGCCGCTGGTTCTCCTGGAGGTGCTTGTCACGCTGGCTTCTCCAATGT
>RJWM01005528.1:0-91226 GCA_004363535.1 Dasyprocta punctata | reverse complement strand
CATAGAGCTGTGTGTCTGGTGGAGGTGGGATCATTTAATGGAACCAATGTTATTTGTAAAGATTTTCATAGATATAAATACAAAATTTATTCTAATTGCTAAGCTTCTATATTAGTTGAAAATACATTTTTCAAAAGCATCAGTTTGATACACTTAAGAATTTGAGTCTTGAGACCAGAAGCTGGTTTACTTTCTTCATCCACTAGTGACGCTTAACTTCTCCAGATCTCAATTTTTCTAATCTATACAACAGAGATAATAACACACAGATTTTTGAAAGTCAAATTGTATAACACATTAGAAAACACAAATTATAGGGTTCATCAGCACATCATATGACCATAGAATTTCCAAAGCAATAAATTTCTAATAGAATTTAATGCACTGTAAAACAGGAATTCTGTCACTGAATGAGTTTGGGGATTCTATGTATGTGTGGTGGCTGCTCTTGGGACTTGGATACATTCCCTAGACCTTTTTCCTTATGTGTTAGAGCTGCCTTCCCACTTACTGTGCTGGAAGGCTGTGAATTCACACCTTCTGGAGCCAAACTCTTCCAATGGCCAACAGCAGCTGGTATTTACATACAAAGCTTTTCTTTTTCTTAGGTAAGACAGATCTTAGATCTATCTGATGTCCCAGAGCTTCCCTGAAGAATTATGTTCCAATAGCTTTCAACAGCTATTGGCTTGATAATACACCCTTCTGGCTGGCTTTTTTTCTTTTCTCATTTTTCTGTTCCCTACCACTATTTTCTTCACCTCCCCAAAATGCTAACATTTGAAGCCTCTTCTCAGTGTTGGCTTCTGGGAATCCCAAAGTAAATTGCGATAAATAATTGCATACTTTGTGAAAATTCATGGCAAAGGAGGCGTTTGGAGTATATGAGTAGTTTTTAATTGTTTTTAGGAATAAGTCCTTTTGAAGGCTGAAATCATATGTGGAATTGCAAATTGCACCTTTTAGAATATGCGTAACTATATATATATATATATATATATATATATATATGTATAATTTACAATACTAATTTGTTATAAGGAAATAAAGGAGAACAACCTGGGCATTTGAATC
Organism: Dasyprocta punctata; assembly: GCA_004363535.1. NCBI lineage: Eukaryota > Metazoa > Chordata > Mammalia > Rodentia > Dasyproctidae > Dasyprocta > Dasyprocta punctata. The sequence goes on along the minus strand of RJWM01005528.1, from coordinate 90,152 downwards.
AGCACCTACTCTGTAAATTGGGATTTTGAAGAGCCATTAAAGATTTATCAGTATCATCAAATTTATTTCTGTATTTCACTTGGTTCCACAGTATTTGAATCATAAAATTAAGTACTTACCAGTACCAATAATGTGTAAATGGTTTGCTTTGCAATTTTAGAAGTATTTCCAATTGAATTAAATGAAAACATTGAAAGGATTTCATAGCAACCGTTAATACCAAATTTAAATCATTGTGCACGTATGAAAACTGCCAACATACTATCACTGCTAAAGTTCCAATTAGGCGGTATTCATTCTTGTGTACCCAAAGTAATCTAAATGTACACTTTTCACAGGGAAACGTTTTCCTAATCTTTATGGCAGCAAGATTTTTTAAAATTTTTAGGTATATTGCAATTTAATACACTTTAGATATTTGAGCATCTGTATTTCACAGAGATTCACAAATTTTCAATCAAATCTGCAAGTTTATTTTGCTTAGCCCATTAAGTTTACTGTGACTCACTACTGACAACATATCTGCAGTCACCACTCTAACAGGTGCAAATGAGCTTATTCCACTTGTGAAAGGGGTCACCACTTTTAATAATAGAATCATGTTGTGTTTTCTATGTGTTTAGATAATGAGGCTTATTTTATAAATAAAACATATTTCCATATGAAATACTCATGTAATAAATATTTTTATTTGGTCAACTATAGCCAGAAAAGTTCAATATTAAATATATATTATGCTACTCTTGATCACTATAATTATAAACAATTCCCAAACTTGTAACTACTGTAAAGAGGACATAATAATTTGTGGCTTGTTCAACGTGGTTTGAAATACCACTGCATAATTTCAGTATTAAGATTCATCTATGAAACAAATATTTAAATATTTTTAGCAACCATTTTAATAGTAACTTCAGCTCCTGTGTGTCACACATTTTTCAGATTGATGCTATGTCAAAAGTAGGGCTAAATGTTCATTTTTTTCCCTGTTGTGTCTCTGTATAGTGCATTTTCACAGTAACAACTCTATCTCATGTTTTCTTCTTTGAATTTACACTAAAATGAGCAAGGAGTATTCTGCAAAGTCTTTTATCTTTGGTCAGTTGATCTGAAAAGAAATATACTAGTGAGGACTTCTAACGAATTCTTCATGTACATTTGTAGATTTTAAAATCTGGATTATACATTTCATGTAAGCAAACTAACTTCATTGTTCAACTTTGTGCCCTAACTTACTGTTGTGTTAGAATATGAACAAAGTAGGCTTCAATAAATTCCGCCTCCATCACTCAGTACAGAGTGTTCTTCGTGCAGGATGTGTTTTTTTCTACTTTGAGTGATTCATTAAGTGCATTTTTGTTGTCAGGTTTTAATTTTGACGTGTGCCTACAGAGGCACATCTGCAAAACCCTTGACTCTGTAGGAAACGTTCTTAGATCTTTTCCTCATAAGGAAGTGAAAACGGCTTGAGCTTTCAACTCATCTTCATTATTCAGGTGCTGAATTTGTTTTTGGGCCCTGGATATAAAAAGTTTTAAATCAGGCTTGTCATTTGCCAAATGAAATTAATGACATTTCACACCAGTTCTGAAGAGCAGCAATGAATGCCTCATAATGTTCTTTGAAACCAAAAAAAAGGACCAACTGTAATGTTTAACCATATTCTTAAAATACTAGGCAGACAGAGAGTCAGCACAAGGTATTCACTATCGTTTCTGAGAGAATTTGTTTGTGTGTTTGGCAAATGTTTATCATTTATGCCATGCGCTGTCTAGGCTCTGAAGATGGAGGACCATGTAGCCACAGTTCTTTGCCTCTTAGATATTACAATCTTCAGCGCTATGATAGAGAAAGAAAGCACGAGGTACTTTGGGGGCACTTTGTATGAGAGACCAACAGGATCTTCCTGGTCAAGGTGATGGGGAAGATTGTTTCACATCCATTAGGATATTTAGGTCATGAAACTTCACCCATGGTAACTGGAATCACAAGTTAGGAACACGTTCTCCGGTGGATGGAAGCAGTCACTGAGTCATGCATCTTTGTGAAGCTACGGGTTTTGACGTCAGCACTGTCTGGGTTCTCTTATGCCTTTAATTCAAAACTGAGTCCTACCATTGACTCTTGCAGAGAATTTATACCTCAGTTTCAAGTACAGACTCCAGTCACTCTTGTTTATATTGTATAAAGGAATGCTTGTGAAATAACAGAGCGTATCCCAAAGCAGTCATAGTAGGGATAGAAAAGTACTCAATAATAATTTTAGTGCATAAATATCTTTACTTCTTTTAGCTGACATATAGACTTTCCTATCGGTTCAGGATGACAAGGACATTATGAATGAAAAATCAGGCTTTGGAAAAAAGTATTTAGTAGGTATTTAATCTGGCTGTTAATAATATGTTACCTTTTCTCTTTAGCAGTAAAGATTTAAATATGTGATAAAATGTGTTATCTCACTTCCTCTAATTTCTTGTTCTGTAAATTTAACTCTTGGTGCTTCCTGATTGTCATTAGCCAGTTTCCTGAAAAATCCCACACTGCTTCCCACTATGGAAGAGAGCTTCATATAGTGGAGGTAATGCCTTGTGTTGGTTCTTTATTACACTGATTCCCAACATTTTTGGCACTGGAGAGTCTTCCTGGAAGACAAGTTTCTCTATGGACTCAGAGTTGCGGGTGGAGGTGCAGTTTGGGCTGATTCAAAGGAGCACACAACCTCTGAAGCTTTCCTGGGTCACTTGTCCCACTGCTCACCTCTTGCTGTGCGGCTGAGCTCCTAAGGGCCCACTGACCTGCCCACTGCCCTGGGCTTGGCCCTGAGAAGTCTGCAGAGCGAGCATCTGGACAGAGGAGTTCGTGTGTTTTTCTACATGAGATGCAGAAAAGTGACTGAGAAGATTCCTCAGACTTATTGCTACCTGCTTTAAAATTTTCCTGGACACAGGGCTGGATTTAGGATATTTTGTCACTCCACCTTCAAGTCTTGTGAGTATTGATGTAAAACTTTGCATATGTCCATATTAGAAAAAGGACAATGAAGAATGAGATGAAAATACTTGTCTGCATATAAAGGCATTTGCTAGCACTTCTGAGATCAGTCAACTTCCTTCATTGAACAGATGAGAATATTGAGGCTAACAAAATGGGTATTCAGCCTTGAAATCAGAAACCAGAATCAAAAGATTTTTATTGTTTATCTTGAATGATCAATCACCTTTCCCCTTTTTGTTCCTCTTCTCTGAAAACATTAGGAAAAACCTCTTATTGCAGCAACCTAACCTGTTAACCTCCCGTGTGTATGGGCTCTGGAAGACTCATCACTTTCTGTCTTTGGAACATGCAGTGGAAGTTTGCACGTGTGTTTGTGGGGGTGGTGAGAGCCACATGCATGTAGTTAGAAAATCCAAAATGCATTCTGTCCTAAGCAATGTCTTTTTCACCTAGGTTTTAAACTTAATTGTATTCCAAGAGAATCTTAATCTTTATGTTCCTGATTTGCTTTCACTAAATCATCTATCTGCATGTTGTTTACATGAGTCGTTTGATGGCTAAGAAGACTTGTGAACAATTCTTATGGCTTTGTGACCCTTTGTTCTTTGAAGAGGCAAGATGTGCTCCACCTGAGTGGAGGAAACTCTCATTGCACCAGACATTTCTTGCAAGGAGGTAAGAGTGAGATCTAATATAGACCAAAGTCCATTCTTTTCCTTGGCTTTGTCTGAATCAAGAAAAGAATAAGCTGTCAACAGTACAGCATCCCTTTATTTTGTGTGTTTTTAAAATCTTTCTGCATTAGGGCACATCAGTTCCTCTTGGCTTTTTGGAAAGGATAGTTTATTAAAATATTATTTTGTGCATGCTGTCCTTTCATTTACTTTTCTTTCTCCATTTCACACAAACTGTCAGGCTCCTAATAACTGCCTGCCTCAGAGAATTTCTTTGACTGACATGGAAAAAGAACAGTGAGTCTTTTTGGAGTGGGTCTCAGATCCCACTCCTGGCCAGTCCTGGGGAGAGGACAGAACCTCAGAAATGATGGCCCAGTGAACTGCACTCTGAGTTCGAGAGTTCCCAGTCAGGTCCAAGGCCAAGAAGCAGCTCAGCTGCCTGCCATCTGGAGCAGCCACGTGGCCTGGCTTCTGGGTCAGCTCTGTGGGGACCAGCATGGAGCTATGCAGCATTCCCCGAGGCTCTGGCATCACACAAGAGACCTTCCTCCACCCTGAATTCACTTTATTACAGGAGAACGAAGCTTGTTAGCGTGAAGGTGACATGAAGAAAATGTGGACATGTAATTACAGAAGAGCTGAGTTTATGTACTCAGAATCATTTCTAATACACTTGCATGTTTTCATTTTGAATACCATAAATATCAGCTTATCTCCTCGCAGTGCTATCATGATAAACTTCTAGAGTGAGAGACGTGGTCAGTGGTATGAGAGAAGTTGCCATCTTTTTCTCCAAGTTACACTGATCTCTATTAACTTTCATAGGATGCTGTCTTGGTTACTTTCCTCATCGCTGAGACACAATACCCCACATGGCAGAGGAAGGAAGGAAAGGTTTATTTTAGTTCATGTTTACAATCCGTAGTGGGTTGGCTTCCAGGCAGCACAGCACGGCAGAGAGGCACAGCAGAGCACAGCTGCTCAGACCATAGTGGATGGGAAGCGGGGAGTGAAAGGAGGGGCAGGGAGCCAGATGAACCCTTCCAAGCCACGGTCCAGCTCTTCCCACCAGGCCCCAGCTCCTAGCGGCCCCCATGCACCAATCACCTTCCCAAAGCCCCACCTGTGAGTATATGAGGTGCTTGGGGACATCCAGATAAAACCAGAACCAATGCCTTAACAACATTCTGAGCGTTGTATTGATCACTTTACATGGATTGTCTCACTTAATCTTTGCAATACTTCTACATGGCAGCAACTTTCCTTGTTCCTGTTTCACAGATAAAAAAACAACTGAGGTTTGGACAGAAGGCAACTTTCAGAGTATTGTACATCTAATGTCTATGTTCTAATGTCGTGGTTCTGACGTCTATTCTTAATCTCAGTTTTATACTCCTTTCATCAAGCTATAAAACAGGGCACAGATTTAAGTGCAGGGAGACGAGAGCAAGTGGTCACACTTAGAGGAGTTCAGTGAAGCCAGCGGTGATTAATCGGGGACGGGCGCAAGAAGTGGGGTTTGAAATGAATCATAGAATAACAAGGTTGGAATACGACTTAAATGCCATTTAATTTGACCCTGACCTTGGAAACGGAGCCATCATACGTGACCTGAATTCAGGCAAGCAGAGGATAAAGACAGAAAAACACACTGAAAAGTGTGGAACCAGAGTCCAGCCAAAGTGGTGTGGTTAGAGAAGCAGGTTACAGTGGGCACTAGGACAGTGAGAAATCTCAGAGGTTTTTGAATTCTAGGCCCTAGCTCTGAACTTTGTCTCAAAGTGTATTTCCAGCCTCAGTCTCTACAGTGTCAGTGTGCGTTTTGAAGACTCACTGCATCTTGATGGGGCATTCTGCGTTTTTCATAGGCACCCCACCCAGCATTCTAACAATTAGATATTCCCTGAACCTGGGAATTGTTGAGGTAGACAGGGCGTTGTACATGGCAGGCCCCAGAGAGTCCAGAACAGACCAGAAGCCTGTGTGAATTTGTTAGTCGTAGAGCCCTGACTGGAGATCAGGGGAGTGAACCTGGTGTGGATGCCGGGTACCGTACATCACAGGACTCGCTCTTGCAGAGCCTACACTGGCTGTAGGAACAGCTGAGTAAGGACTCATTTGAAAAAAACCTGACCAGCTCTCTTAGTGTGCTTAAATCAGCCCCTAGTCCTGCTGTCTCTACCTCATAAATAGTCCTCAGTTGTATCCAACGGTCTTCGCTCACATCTGTCAAGCTCTCTGCTGCTGACTCCTTTCTCCTTCCCTGATTTAATCCACCTCTGTGCCCCCCCACTGCGTGTCCCTCTGTGGAGTGATTATTACGTAAAATGCAAAACACATGAGTCACTGTTCTATTTGAAAGTGTTTCATGGCTTATCATGGCTCTCAAACAGCTTGAACTTAATTATAAAGCACACAGCCTTCATGATCTGGCCTTTATTGCTTCCAAATTCAACGTCTCCACCTCTTGGTCTGTGTTCTGCTAAACTTCGACCATATCCGTTTCTCAGTTCTCTCTTTCTGGGACAGTTTCTTGTCCCTCTTCCCTGGTTCTTCTCAATTCCTGTCTTTTGGGAAGCCTTCCTTGATCACCACTGCCCTTCCCAGGCTGGATCAGGCCTTCTCGTCTGTGTCCCCTGTGCTCGGCAGTGTGGTCAGCTCTGTGGCCCTTCGACAGGGGCCACGGCTCATTTAAGTGGCAGTCTAGCAGCCGGGTGTGCCCGGATCCTCACGAAGTATGTGCTGAACAAATGAACAAATATCTGACTGGGAAGAGAAGGGAGAGCCAGAAATATCTGTAAGGGTTCAAGCTTCATTACCTAAAAGAATAGGGCCCGCAGAGCTGTCTCTGACAGCTTCTCTTAATCTAAAAGACCTTAAAGAGCCTTTTCTTTGTTGGGGCAAAAAATGATGAAAAAACTCTGAAGCCTAGACTTCTGAAACTCTGGCCATTTCCTTAACACTTAGGAGTCAGTATCTTTCTCAGAGGAATAATGATCACAATGTGTATAGCAAGGGTGAAACCAGTACCTCTCTGCTCTACAATAGATAAGGCATGTTAGGACAGGGGACTACCTGGTTCTTCAGTGAGTGGCCTTTTGTCATTTGAAGGGAACTTCTGTTCCACCGGGAGAGGGAGAGACGGGGCGGGCGCCTTGATCCTTGGGAGAAGCAGCAATCCGCTTTGTGTGTTGACTTTCTGTTCGTGAGATATATAGTCAGCATTTCTAATGAATCTGCTCCAAGCGGCTGGAATATTATGATTTATAGCACCTTCCCACTCTCTATCATAGCATTTTATTAGATGGATGGGAAGCTGGTAGTAATGAGGTTAGGAATGAGAAAACATCCATCAAGCCCTGCTACATCTTCTCAGGAAAGACAACACACTATCTCATATGTCACAGGCAGTGATCTAGGTCACGATGATATAAAATGCGTGATTAAAACCAAGCATTTGACACTAGATAATAGGCATCTAGTTAAAAAATAGCTCCAGTGTTCCCGACTTTTAATTAAACCCAACTCGTAAATATGCACTGTGGTAAATATACTGCAGAATGGGGCTTGTTTATATTCCGCCACATAACAATTACCTCCAGAATGGGTGCTTTATTTCACTACATGGTGTTATTAGTCAGGCAATGGACTGAAATACAAATGTAAGCCAGTGATGTCAGATAGACGCCACAGCAGCGCCTCCACACACTGCCCGCGCCCCCCTGCCTGCCCTATTGCCCTGCCCGCTTCCTTCGCTGGCATCCTTTTGCCCTCTCCACAATGGTATCAATCTAAAATAAAATGTATTTAATCACTTCAGCAATTTCTCACAGTATCTTCAATTGTATCAGTAATGACTGGAAGAAACAAGATCTTGTTTTTTATTTAGAGAATACTTTATTAATTTCTGTAATCAAACCCATGTAGATAAAACCTTACATATTTAATACAGTGCATAATCCCTGTACAAATGGAAAAAAAATTAAGTTTAATGTCTCTAGACCATTATGGCTGTTAATTTCTGTACAATGCCAACTCAACGTGGTAAACTGGGATAACTTTTTCCAAAGTTGACAGCGCAGTTAAAGTTTCCAAAAATTCAAATTATATGCATACATATATATATATATATATTTATATAAAAAGACCAACAATAGCAGTATGTTATGCATCAATAGCAGCACAGCTTTTCCAGGTTCTGCAGTCATCTGAACAAAATTCTTTTAAGATCTTTTCAATACATAACCTTGGCTTTCAGTAAAATCTGTCTTGTTAGCAGAAGATGTGTTCATGAGAAAGTTTAAAAAATATCAGATCCAGTACCTGAATGCTAATGTGAAACTAGATGGGGAAGGTTTAGGAAGCTGGTTAACTGAGCAGTTTTATAAACTGTTATAGGTATTTGAAAATTCTTGATGATAGGGTGGAGCATGGACAGAAGGTTAGTGTGGGATCTAGATGTAACTCTGGCATTAATTGGTCCTTTGACCCTTATGCTGTCTTTTTTTTGTGTGTGTGTGGCACTGGGGATCAAACTCACAACCTCATGCCTACCAGGCAGGCGGTTAAGCCGCTGAGCCAAACCCCCAGCCCATTTTTTGAGGCAGGGTCACACTATGTAGCTAAAGCCGGCCTTGCGCTCACGTTGTAGCCCAAGCTGGCCTCAAACTCACAATGCTCCTCCTACCTCAGCCTCCTGAGTGCTGGGATTAAAGGCGTGTGCCACCATGCCCGGCTCCTTATGCTGTCTTAATCATGAAACTTTGATAAATTTTCAAAGTTGAAAACTGAGGTTAAGTAAGAATTTTCCCAACATCTCTTCCTCCCTTCAGTAACCTCTGAATGTGTCAAGTCAGTGCTCCCCAAATCTTCATTTCAAACAGAACCTTTAAAGCTGTAGTTGGCATAGCCTGACTCAGCAGGTCTGGGCCGGGCCCGGGAATCTGGATGTCTGACAGGCTGGGAGGATGCAGGTCTCCGTAGACCACACCTCCATTAGCAAAAGTGTTAAACTGCAGGAATCATTTCTCATCACTGTAAATTTTAAAGCTGTGGGTCTTTATTTTTCCTGCCTTTCTCAGTGTGGTTATCATTTTACAGTGCCTGTCTGGACGATGGCTACTTTCTTTGACATACATGGTAGTAGAACTACTACCTTTTGGTTAATGATGGCTTAAGATCATTTTTGACTATACGTCTACCCTTATGAAATGCATCTCAATTCCGCTAATATTTCTCAATGTCCCATTCTAACTCAGTGACCCCTTCCGGTGATCAGAGAACCCCGGCAGCACTTCCTTATCCCTTAGACCCACATGCTCACGATGAGACTCTTCCCGCTTCCTCTGATCTCTAAAGAACAGCTGATCACCTGTGGAAGTCAATAATCCTAAATTGGCATGGACAGACCATGTGCTTTTTAGCACAAGAAAATTCTTTTGGGGCCAGGGGTACAGCTCAGTGGTACAGCGCTTGTCTAGCAAGCACAAGGTCCTGAGTTCGATTCCTGGTACCCAAAAAAATCTGTTAATAAACAGGAAGAAAACCAGCCAAGCCTGTTCCCTATGACATGTGTCTGCAGAGTCAGGGAGCAAAAGGTTTGGTGCCCCGAGCAGTCAAGCCTTTAAACAGCCGCAAACAGCTGTGGTGCGGGGTTCTGCCGTCTGCGTGCACTCCGCAGGGGGAGTTTCCTCCTGCATGCAATTTAACTTATTATTTCATATCCTTTTAATATGAGGACCAGGCCTCTATTCTCCTTCCTTTTATTTTCATTCAGTTTTGATGTGATTGCCATAATTATGTGTCAGCTATTACCAAGCACATTCTAATTACTCCATTTATTGTTAAAATTACTGTTACTACATACTGCTTTGTTCATTAATGAACTCTGAAGGGACTTTCTTGCACATGTCACACTTCAGAGACAGTTTAGTTTTACATGATGTGTGGTACTCAAAAGCACTGTTGTTTTGAATGAATTCACAAAATTAACATGTGGTTTTCAATTGGATTTTCTTGATTAATGTAGTATAGCACTTTGAAGTGCTGAACATGTTGTTGCTAGGAAAAACATCACTCTCATTATTTGATGGGTACAAAAAATAGTTATAAATCAATATTTTGCTTTCAACTCTTACAGATAGCACATGATGTTTTAATTTCCAAATCCACTAAATTTATTGGTTGATATTTTGCTTTTGCTACATGGGTTGGTAGGCTTGTGATTTTAAATTTGGATTCCCTATAGTCAGTGTGTTATCTTAAGAAACTATTCTTTAGAGCCTCACTTTATTCATCTGTAAAATAGTTTGAATAGAGTTATCTCTTAATGTGCTAATGTTGTCAGTTTAACATTTTTATTAGTAAGATATTCATATCCCCAAATGTTGGGAAAGCAGGGCCACTAGATTTAACACATTTTTGTTAATTTTATAGAATATATCCTAACTTTTTCATTAGAAATCAGTTCTGTACCTCATTACGCATAGAAAATATAGAATGCAACCTAATGAAGCATACTAATTTTGTTTTTGCATGTACAATTAATTCAGTCTTTATGGTATTTTTTTCTGATTCTAAAATTCTCAGTAAAATATTTCTTTTACCTTTTTTTTAAATCACCCAACCAACCATTAATCTGACCAGAGAAGGATAATCTGCATCTTTATACCAGAGATAAATGTTTATGAAAAGATTTTGCAGACAGCTAAAGATAAAACAAGATACCCTGAATGTAAAGGAGGGGGACACTATTTAGAAATACTGTTTGCATATGCAATTGTAAACATTTGGTTTGTACTTGTAATATAATTTAAAAAGCATACATCATGCAATAAAATATTAATGATAAGAGAGAATGACATATTGGGATGAACTATCTCCTGAGATCCAGGGAGAACAGAGAACTAAGCAAGACTAATGAATATGAACATAAGAAAATAAAGTATAACACTAAAATTAATACCTGCAGAAAATGAGTAGTATGGAGAACAGATTCGAAGCTCAACCAGAATATAAAACAACAGATTTGGAAGGCAAAAGTGAGCTTGGAGGGGAATCAAAAATCATCTGGGAAGCACGAGGAACTGATGAAGGAGAAGAAAATAGGATTAAGTGATACAGAAGACAGCGGCTGACTTGCCACCACCTGGGAGGCCAAGTGCAGCCAACAGCCTTTGCGTTCTTGGAGAACCTGAGAACTGCACTGGGACTGAAGGAATCCCCTGCGGTGGGAATGAGCGGGGAACTGCAGGACCCTGCAGCCAGAGCGGCCTTCCACAGTCAGCAGTTGGTGAGTGGTCTCAGCACCAGTGCCTGCAGCAAACCCACGGGCGAGAGCTGGCAGGGACGCCACTGTGGGGAGGGTGAGTGTTCGCGTGCAGGACTCAGAGTCGCCCTTGGCTGCTTCACACCGCTGAGTTCCCCAAGTGGGCAAGGGAGCGACAGTCAGGGGGTTTGTGCGCAGTGAGAGTGGAGCTGAGGAGAGGCCTGCTGAGGGAGGGGCCGGAGAGCACAGACCTGCCCCTGCGGTCAGAGGCCAGGCTCAGCCTGAGGCAGCCAGGTCTGGAGCTCATGCTGGGGCCGTGCTCTCACTGTACCGGATCTCTACACCCAGACTGTCCTGGGGGTGGGCTGACCCTCAGGCCTCCAGTGTGAACAGAGACACACGCTGTTCAGCTCTGCTCCTTGTCTCTAGGCTGGGGAAAAGAGCCACGTGTCCAAAGCAATAGAAAACTTCCTTTTATTACACTTTGTTTCATTGTATTTTTTTTTTTTTTACTTTAGAAAAAGTTTTATTTTTTTCTTTGCTATTTTCCTCCTTTTGTACATTTTTCACAACACTTTTATTCCATTACTTTACCCTTTTTTCTTTTATGAGTCTGTCCATGCATGTGTGCTTCTCTTCCTCTTGCCTTTTTTCTCCCAGTGTAGTTTACACAGGGTAAGGGAATTCCCCCTTGTCCCTTTATAACCCTCCTACTTTATCCGTATCTTTTCACCTGACATCTTTCTCCTGTGTCTTCTTGATTTTCAATTTTTCTTTTCTTTCCTCTCCCCTTTTTCATTTGTCTCTCTCTCACATCTTCTCTAACATTTGTATCTCTCATAGCATCTTTTCCCATCCCCATTTCTCTCTGCCACTTTTGCATCCAGTTTTCCCGTTATACCCCTCTGAGTATAGAACATGCCTTTCCCATCATTACGAGCCTTTGCCCCTCCTACTTCCTCCTTTCCATACCACACAGCAGAGGAGTTTTTTCTTTTTCAAATCTTGTTCTTCTCTTCTCTTCCCCACTCTAGCATTAACTAGTCCTCAACCCCCAAGGCTTTAGATAACTGATGCTATAAAGCTATTGTTGAATACTGTTTTTCCTCACTAAAGGAGACATAGGCATTGCATTTAGTGCATTAACTGTGGGTCAAGACTTGGGTTGTTAAGATGCTTATACTATACTAAAGAGAGACCCAAAACAGGGTCTCACAGTATGTTCTTTCCCAGATAGATACACTGTGATGGATTAGCCTGTTACTGCTGCAAATGATTTGATTGCACAAGAACAATCCTGATTCATGGGACAATTTCATGCCAGTGAACCTGTCTCCCTGATAGACCATCACATCCCGGGAGACAGACAGCAAGAGCTGCCAACCCAGGAATGTGCACTGGATCACATTCTTCAGGAACGCCTGCACCCTGAAGAAAGAAGCCCTGAGTCTGAGTTGGCCCAGTGTTTCTGTGGGGAATCAGAGGAGTCACTGGGGGTGAGCACTCACGCTCTCTGGCAAGGAAGCTAAGTAGGGATCGCATAGGCAGGGTCTCATTGGAATACTTAATCTGTGCTCCACTGGACATCTTTTGGGTTTAAGTATTTGCATGTTTCTTGATTTATCTAGTAATGTGGGGTTATGTTGTTTTCTTTTATGGCTCCCTGTGTTTAGTAGGTTGTTACTTTGTATTTTTTCTTTCATTGGTTCTGACTTACGAGGTGTACGGGTTCTCTCCATTGTCTGAGCTCCATATCTTGTTTCTATGCCTCAGACTCCCAAGACAATATTATTAACATGTTTCTTTATCCTTTTACAAATCCATAGACTCCTCCTCCCAAGGTCTTAAGTTCCTCGTACTCAGCTCCCTCACAGTCACTCCAGTTCCTCAGTCCTCCCCATCCTCAGCCTTTGGCTCTTCCGCGTCTTACCCAGCTTATTGTCCTCCATGTTTGCAGGTTCTAACAACCACATAGTTTTCCTCAATCACTAAGTAAAGTCCCTGTCTCCCATATCTTGCCCTTGGTCCCATAAATACCCTCTGAAAACTCTCAGTGCTAACCTTTAAACTCAACTAAAAGTACTCCAGTAAAATCAGACCTTGCATCAGCCTTGTCTTCTCATCTACCACTGTCCCCCATAAAACCCCGCTTAGTGTCTAACACCCCTTATCCAACCCCTCCCCTTCTCCCTGCTCCATGACACCTACCTCACTGTACAGCAGTCGCAAGTAATCAACTGTCACAGTGTGCATAAAGAATAGACAAATAGAAAACATACCACAAAGGACTATTTATAGAAGTGTTGTAATCTTGAATCTGTGGATATTGTTAAATGCAGAAGTCATTCCTTCAGCAAAACATAGGAACAGAGTTGAAATCACTTAAAGTGAACAGCAGAAAGAGTAAATGCTAGCAGCGGACGCACAAAGCTGAAAATCACTCACGGTGAGGAAACATCCTACTAAAACTCTGCACATAAGCCCCAAACGCCCCTCATTTCTGTAGCCCCAACCTGCAGTAGGGTCATATATAATTAAGACAATGAATATATATATATATATATATATATATCTCCACACAGGAGACTGGGGAGGTAAGGAAGCAGAGGATCTCAGAAGGCAGACCAGTGGTCACAGTGGGAAAAAAAAAAAAAACAAATACCACATAGAGGAAATCTATGAAAACTTCATAGACGTGATGAAGAAAATGGATGAGCATAAAGAGGAAGTAAACCAAAATTTCACAGCAATTTCACTTGCTAGGCACACAGTGAATTTTGGGGAAATACATAAAAAACTGAATGAGCTAATCAGAACTGTTCAAAATCTGAATGACAAATTCATTAAGGATATGGACTCCTCAAAAAGTTGTTAGACAGAAATACCTGAAATAAAAAAAAAACTGTATAGAATTCATACATTGAAAAAATGACAAATGTGGGTCATTTATTTAGGATAAATGGGTCCAGTATTTAGGATGAAACAGTGAATTAGAATTAAGAATTTAAAGAAGCCAAAAAAAAAAAAAAAACGAACAAGACTATCCAGCAGCTACTAGATGACAACAAGAAGACCAATGTAAGGCTAACTGAAGTTAGAGAAAAGCTGGAAGATAGCACAGATGGATTCACTAACATCCTTATAGAAATCATGGAAGAAAATTTCCCAATAATAAGAAAATAATATAAAATAAAAATAAGCAATGCTTATAGAACATCAAACAACTGTGATGAAAAAAAGAAACTCACCAACACACATCCTTATTAAGTTACCAGATATCCAGCAAAAACAGAATTTTAAAACAGCCAGAGTGGGGTGGGAAAAATCACATATACAGACAAACCAACTATAATCATAGCAGACTTCTCAAAACAAACACTAAAAGTCAGACTGGCTTGAAGTATTACAAGTCCTAAGAACAACTAACTTTCAACTCAGATTAAATTACCTAGCAAAGCTATCCTTCAATATAGATGGAAAAATAAAGTATTTCTATGTGAAACACCAATTCAGAAGACACATGAGTGCTAAGCCAGCTCTAGAAAACACACTTAAAGATATTCTTGACAGAGGAAGGCATGGTGGTGCACACCTTTAATCCCAGTGCATGGGAGGCTGAGATAGGTGGAGCATTGTGAGTTTGAGGCAGGCTTGGGCTACAGTGTGAGTGCAAGGCCGACCTGAGCTACATAGTGTGACCCTGCCTCAAAAAAGTAGGGCCAGGAGGTTGGCTCAGTGGTTTAAGTGCCTGTCTGGCAGGTGTGAAGTTGTGAGTTCAATCCTCGGTGCCAAAAAAAAAAAATCTTGACAGAAACAGTGAATTGAATCAGACATAGGTAAAAACAGGAAACTAGTGAGGTACATAAGTAAATGACAACAAAAGGCATTAGGGAAAGGAAAAGCACATACCAGCCAACAAAGAAGGTAATGGTAGTAAATAACCAGCACATCTCAGTAATATCTCTCAATGTGAATGTCCTTGACTCTCTAATTAAAAGATACAGACTGGGAGGCTGAATCAAAAAACAGAATCCAACAATCTGTTCCATTCAAGAGATTCTTCAAGTCCCAAAAGATATTCATAGACTAAAAATTAAAGAATGGAAAACAACATTTCATGAACCAGGACCCCCTAAACAAGCAGGGGTACTAATTCCAATATCAGACATGGAAAACGTCAAATTAGAACTGACTAGATATGACAGAGAAGGTGTCACTACTACACACTAGCAAAAGGAACAATCCAGCAAGAAGAGATAATACAGGTAAACATGTATGTACCAAGTACTGGAGCACCTATCTATATAAGAAAAACTGCTGAAATTAAAAGATCAAATAAACACTAACACAGTCATAGGAGAGGATTTTAACACCCCATTTTTGCAGAGATAAAACAACTAAACAAAAAATAAATATCAGAGCTCAACCACACCCTTGAACATATCTTAATGGATATATACAAAGTATTCCTATCCTCTACAACAGAGTATGCATTCTTTTCAGGAGCACATGTGATCTATTTTCCAAAATAGATCACACATTATTCCACAAAGCCCTGTTAAGCAAATACAAAACAATTTAAATCTCCTGTGCATACTAACAAACCACTGTTCAATGAAAATAGAAACCAATGACAGAAGAAATTTCAGAAAAGGAAAAGCCTCCTGGAAAATTAACGGTATAGTCCTAAACAGTCAATGGATCACAGAACAAATGAAAGAAAAAATTTTAAAGTTTCTGGAAGCTAATGACAGTGATGGTACAACTTGTTGAAACTGCTCAGGCATGATGAATGAATGCAAAAGCAGTTCTCAGAGGAAAATTTGTCACAATCAGTGCTCACATTGGGAAAACTCAGCAAGCTCAGATAGGCCATCTTATGAGAAAATTTAAGATACTTTACAAACAACAGCAAACCAGCCCCAACCCTACATTAAGAAGGAAAATTATAAAGATGAGAGCAGAAATCAATGAAATTCATACTAAAATTTTAAAAAATCAATGAATCAAAGAGCTGGTTCTCTGAAAGAGTAAGGAAAATAGACAAGCCTTTAGCTAGACCTACCAAGAAGTGAGAAAAGACTCAAATCAATGCAATTAAAGAAGTGAAAAAGATGAAAGTGCAACAGACACTGTGTAAATCCAGAAGCTAGTAACTATTTTGAATTTTTTTTCTGAAAAATTAGCAAATTTTGAAGAAACAAACCAAATTCCTAAACACATACAAACTTCCAGAACTAACCCAAGAATATATAAATATGCTTAACAATCCAATAACAAGCAATGAAATTTACATGGTAATGAAGAATTATAAACTAAAAAAAGCTTAGGACCTGATGCATTCACTGCTGAATTCTACAAAACATTTAAGGATGTTGTATCACCAGTACTTCTCAAGCTCTCCAATAAAAGTAGAAAGGGATGGAGTGCTCCCAGATTAATTTATGACAGCCACGATCAGCCCATCTCCAAACTGGATAAAGACTCATCTGAAAAAGAAAAGTATAAGCTAATCTCCATAATGAACATCTTCAACAAGATATTAGTAGACAAAATACAGCACATTATCAGAAAGATCATGCATCATGATCAAGTAGGTCTAATCCCAGAGATGCAACATCGAACATATGTAAGTTAGTAAATGTAATACATCACATAAAAAGAAGCAAAGTTAAAAAAAAAAGTGATCATTTAAATAGATTCAGAAAAGGCTTTCAATAAAGTCCAACACCTCTTCATGATAAAAACATGAAGAAAACAGGTATGCTAAAAGCTATATACAACAAACCAACAGCCAGCATCCCTACAAAGCAATAGTAATAAAAATGGCATGGTACTGGCACAAAAATAGATACTTGGATCAGTGGAACAAAAATGACCATGTAGAAACTTCCCCAGACACAGTCAGCTATTTAATCTTCAACAAAGTGGCCAAAAGTGTGTGTTGGAGGAAGAATAGTCTATTCAACAAGTGGTGCTGGGAAAACCGGTTATCTATATGCAGAAGACCAAAACTGGATGCTTATCTCTCACTATGTACTAAATTAAAATCAAAATGTATCAAAGATCTAAACAGTAAAATAAAAGTATTAAAACTAGTAGAAGGTAAAATAGAACACTTGAAGAAATAGATGTAGGAAAAGATTTTTTAAACAGAGCATCAATTGCACAAGAAATAACAGTAGGAATCAACAAATGGAATTGTATCAGACTAAAAGCCTTCCATACAGCAAAGTAATCAATCAGTAGAGTGAAGAAACAACCTACAGAATAGGAAAAATTTTTTGCCTGCTACTGCTCAGACGAAGGATTACTATCTAGGCTATACAAAGAACTCGCAAAAATTAACCTAAAATTAAAGATCAGATTTAGAGATGGGCAAGAAAAATGAACAGATGGTTCACACAGGAAGAAATGCAAATGGCCAACAAATGTATGAAAAAATGTGCAACGTCTCTGATTATTAGAGAAGTGTAAATTAAAACAAAACTCAGATTCCGTCTTACACCAGAAAGAATTGCAACCACCAAGAAATTAAACAATAACAAATGCCGATGTGGCTGTGATGAAAAAGGAACCTTCCTTCATTGTTGGTGTGAATGTAAACTAGTTACAAGCATTAGGGAAATCAGTATGAAGGTTTCTCTAGAACTGATATTAGAAATTCCATATGACCCAGGGAGACCCGAAGAGAGCTTCAGTTATCACAACACAATGATACATGTATACCAATGTTTGTAGCAACACAATTGGTAACAGCTAAATCCTGGAAGAAGCCTATATCCCCATCAGCAGATGATTGGATAAAGAAAATGTGGTACCTATGTATAATGGAATACTACTTAGCTATAAAGAATGACAGCTTTGAGGCATTTGTAGGAAAATGGATGTACCTGTAAAATATAATGTTGAGTGAAATGAATCAGACACACAAGCTTAAATACCATATGGGATCTCTCATTTGAGTGAGACAAAGTACAAAAAGGAGAATGATAAGAATGGCTAGAAAGGGACAAGGAGACAGATCTTGCAATAGGGAAACCATTCAAGGGGAAAGCCATGCAAGGGGAAAGCACTAGGAATGAGGAGGAGGGGAAGGGGAGACAAGCAGAATAAAGATGCGCCATGCACAGGAGCCTAATAGCCTCAATTGATGTAGACGTGGTATGCCATAGCATGAATTAAGGTCAGCAATGTCACCAAGAATGGAGAAGGGGATGGGGAACTGGAAGAGGTGAGAGGGAGGAAGAGGGAAGGGGTTAAAAAACAGACGAGCTGTGGTGTGCATGTACCCACTCCCCAAGATGACTGCAAACTGCGGGACCTGAAAACATGTACTAATCAAATAAAAAATTAAAAAAATAAATGAAAGGCAAAAATATTGTATGAATGGTTACTAATAAGGAAATGGGAATATGTATAACAAAATATGACATCTGTACTGGTTAAACATAGTTCTGACCAGAGAAAGCTTGACATGAAACAAAAGGAGACATTATAAACCACAGCAGTGTATTCATGGGAGAACTTGCAGTCACGCTGTAAAGAAATTATGAAATTTAAGCACAAATATAGATTTTGCAGACATGTGAGTAGAAATAATAATAAAAAGGAAAATCAGATCTGTTCCAATATTGAAAGAAAACTAAAATATGAAAAAATCAAGTGACTCAATTGTACAAACTAAAGCAAAAAGTAGTAAGAAACAATAGGATTAATGTATTTATTTCACATAAAGAGGTCACTGAATACTTGATACTTAAAGAATAATGTGCAAATATGCTTGGAACAAACTTTGACTTTAATAAAAATGATGCATAAGCCATCAAGGAAACAAATTAGAAATGTAGCACATGTCAAGCAAACAGAAACAACAAGAATAGTAGAAAAATTTAGAACTATGTTAATGTTCAAGAAGATAGATGGAAGAAGGTAAAATATTTCTACCAGAAAACTTTGTTTGTTTAATTAGTTAATTAATTTTATCATTACACTTATTGTGCCATTTACATAATACATATCGATGACATTCATCATTGGGAATTTGTACTTTTACTTCATGTATCTTATTTTCTCTTTTTTTCTATCTTCCTTCCTTTAATCCCTCTTCCCCACCTTATTTACAAATCTTTGTTTCTATTTTATCTTTCTTTACTAACATTTTCCTTTTCTTTTCCTTCCTTTCCCTCTCCCTCCTCCCTAGATCCTCTTTCCATTTGAACAATTTTTTCGTATTTCGCAATATCTATTTTACATTTTGGTTCTTATTTACACTTTCAGGTTCTCACACCAGAGAGACAATGTGATACTTACATGTTTGTTCAATTTATTTCACTCAAGAGTCAATCCATTTTAGCTATAAATGTCTCAAGTTTATCCTAAATTAGAAGATGCAAAAACAACTCCAGACACACTTATCAATGAAACATGTTCATTGGAAGAAAAATAGCCTCTTTAATAAATGGTGCTAGAAAAACTGGCTTACTACTGAAGACTAAAACTAGACCCATGTCTATCACCATGCACTAAACTAAAATCAAAATGGACCAAAGATCAAAATATTAAAATAGAAACACTAAATCTGCTGGAAGAGAGAATAGGTCAAACTCTTGAAAACATAGGTGTAGGCAAAGACTTTATAAGCAAAACCCCAAGTACATGGGAAATACTGCAGAAAACAATTTTGATTCAGTAAACTCAGCTATATGTTTTATATAAAACATTACCTAAAAATTTAGAAAAAGGCAATTGATCTGTAAGACTAATAGGAAAATTCAAAAGAATAAAACAGTTGATATCATGGATATTAATATTCAATAATGAAGATTTCAAGTTGTTATATGACTTAATAAGTGCAAGGCAAACAACTTAAACATTATAATGCCAAATTGAAAAAAATGATAGGATCTGCAGTTGAATATGTTGTACCATGAACTTTACTTGATGAATAACATATACCTTAAAATGTAAAAAAAAAAAAAAAACTGTTAAAAATACTAAATGATATGACATGGTACAACACAATTGTTACCATTACCTTTAGTTCCTAACACACAAAATAAGTACAATTAAGAAAATAGAGGATCAACAATAAAGTAAAAAATGGCTCAATAGAAACATATCTAACTTGTGTAATTAGTGCCAGTTATTGTAAATAAAATATTTTGGGGCAGCCTCAAGGATTTTACAAAATTGATCATATGTTTTACCATGTTTCTTTAAATTCACTCAAGTCATACATTTTGTAAGATTGTATTTGACAAAAATTCAACAGAAATATTAACAGTATGAATAATGAAGAATATAAACAAAAAGAAATGTAGACATGTAAGAAAAAGTCTCAAATATAGTAAAGAAATAAGTAAAAATGCATTGTCTCATAAAAAATATAATATTTCACATGATGTTTTGTGGTAAATGACAAAGATTTATAATCCAGAAGTAAGTGATTCACTTAAACTATTTAGTTTTAAGGCTATTAAAGCAAAGCTACACATTAAATGTTTCCATGTATAGAACAAAGAAAAGCAAAGCAATGGAAGAAATTATGAAGAATAAAATTAAGAATTGATGACTATAAAAGGACGTAAATTTAAAAACTTGTTAAACAAACTAGTTATTCTCTTAAGAATATTAATTTGAAGAGGAACAACTTAGTATTTTCGGAGAAAATATTGATAAATACATGGGACGGTGAAAACCCTAAAGCATACAACTTGAAACTAGGTGCAGTTAATGCCTGAGTTCTTCTGCAGAGCCTTGAATGCCAGTCCACTCTGAACTCCCTTTTGCCCTGTGGTTGCCCTTGTGTCTTTGGAGGCTGCCCTTCGTCTGCAAGGCCTCCACAGGAAGGAACGTTCCCCTCCACAGCTGCTCCTTTGCTCTGCTCTCCCGTCTTTGACGAGCACTCACGGATGTACTGTTTCCAACTTCACAGCCCCATCTCAAATCTCTCCCTTGACTTTTCCATATCTCCTGGTTGATTATTTCTTCTTGGGGATGTGATAGCTGTTTCACCTTGAACATGCACAAAACTGAGCAGTCACTTGCCTTTCTCTTCAAACATGTTCCTTCTCTCTTCTTGCCTAAATCAGTAAGTGGTGATGGCTGTCTTAGTTTCACGGCCAGAAATCTGTTTCATTGTTTCTTTCCTGTTTTGAGCAAGTCTGCTGACTCTGCTTTCACGTTATCTGTGTAACCCGCCCCTTCCTCTTTTCTCCTCTCTGCAAATCGTGTGGCTCTCTTGCCTGAACAGCCACAGCCCCCAGCTCCGACGTGTGTGTCTGCCCCTTCCCTATACTAGCGACAGAGGGGTAGCTTTTAAACAGACATTAGTCCAGATCCCTGAGTAGATTGCAACTGCAGTAAATTATATCTAGTCTGTTAGAAAATAGCACACAAACATTCACTAGAGCCTTATTCATAATTGTCCAAACTTGGAAGCAACTACCTTATCTTTCGGTATGTGAATAATCTGTGGCATATTCAGACAGGAGTCTTACTCAGCTATAAAAAGGAATAAAGGTAGCTGGCCACAAAATGACGTAGAGACACTCTAACCATATCACTATTGAAAGAACACAGTCTTAAAGGGTACAGTGTTGTATGAGTCTAACTTTGTGACAGTCTGGAAAAGGCATATCTATGGAGAGTAAAGATAAGTGGTACAAATAATGGGTATAGTGGGGTGAGAGGGTGGGGAGAGATGAATAAGTGTAGCACAAGGATTTTCAAGACATTTAAACTATTCTTATAAGATGTTAATAGTGGATGCATGACAGTACACATTTTCCAAAACCTATGGATGTCTGCAACACAAGGAATGAATCTTAATGTAAACTAGACCTCAGTTCATAACAGTGTATCAAATTTTGATTTAAATGTCACCCCATGACAAGGCAGCCCCACCCACCTCTGCTTGACTTTGTACCACCCTGAGTCCTGTAGCCCTATTACATTTATTTCTTACCACTGGGTTTTGTTCCCTTCCTACCACTTCTCATAATTTCTAACTACTCATCATTTTTCTTTCACACTAGAGCTGTGAAGTCCCAAGGGCCACAGAGCCATATTCTTTGTCCATCATTAATTGTCGGCATCCTAAGTAGTGCTAGCCAGAGTAGATGGCGGACAACAGGGGATTTGATGGAGAATATGACTTCAGTATCAGATTCAGAGAGGATGAAGTGCTGACGGGAAGGCCAAGTGCAACTCTTTATGCTAATTAATCTGACAAAATTAATAAAATGAACAATTGACTAAGAAAGTATAGATTTCTAAAAATAATGCAAAGGAGAGTAGAAAAATCTGACTATTAATGGAATAAATTCAGAAGTTTTTTGAAGAACTAATTTTGAAGAAGATACCTAATTAAGAAT
Organism: Dasyprocta punctata; assembly: GCA_004363535.1. Taxonomy (NCBI): domain Eukaryota; kingdom Metazoa; phylum Chordata; class Mammalia; order Rodentia; family Dasyproctidae; genus Dasyprocta; species Dasyprocta punctata. Next base: position 67,836 of record RJWM01005528.1, on the reverse strand, counting down.
ACTTTAAGGGTGATTTCCCGAAACTTTCAAGATAAAGGCAATTTACATATTATTTAAAATGTTATTTGGCTTAGAAAAAGATTACTTGTTCTTCATTTATTTTATGAATTGCAAATATAGCCAGTTCATGTAAGAAATCTAAAAACCCTAAATAAATAATAGTAATTCAATCATAGATTATATTAAAGTAGTACGTTATGAACATTTTATTACATTTAGAGAAAGATAGATTGACCCCCAAACCATTTTATGAATTGCAAAAATAGCTAGTTTCAGGATATTTAAAAAACTGAATAATATAAACACAAATACAACATACTAAAATACTAATACACAACACATATTGACTTTATCACATAATCCAAAGAAATTTCAAAAGTAAAAAATGTATTAAAATAATTCATCATATTAAGAGATCAAAGAAAGTGAAAAAATTATGCAATTGTCAATGTCAAAAGGCATTTAAGAAATTCAACATTAATGCATGAAGAATGTGATAGAAATAGTAGGATACACATATAGTATAAATAACTATTCTTAACTTCAAACAAATGTTGAACTAAATGTACAAAACTAAAGTAAGTATAGAATAATATGTAGGAACACATTTTACTCCATATGTCTCAACTTCTTTTGTAAAATAGAGATAAGTAGTTGAATCTACTTTATAGAGTTGTGGGGAAGATTATGCCATATAATTCTAATAAATAGCTTTACATAGTTCAGTAATAGAAATTAAATTTGTTTATTTTCCTACTTCATTATTAAAATGTGAAGCATAGCTTTATTGTGATTGGTAAATACACAGAAGCTTACTGCAATTTACAGGGAAAGGACAAAAGCAAGATGATCAGACAAAAGTATTTTTAACTTTTGGTTTGAGAGCCCAGGACAATGAACTTGAGGAGTCTTGAATCTAGAGATTTATGTTTCCAAGCCCAAAATTGGGTGGCCATATGGTGAAACCATTGGAAATGCTGATATCAGTGGATCAGAGAAAGAACTAGCATGAGAGTTACTCTGAGAGGCCCCCAAAATCTTGGCCTGACTTACCTTATTACACCAGGCCTGCTCCATGCACTGATTCCTCACTTGTCCAGACTTTCTGGGAATCAAAATCATATTGGCTGTGCCATGAAACCTCACCCTGTAACCATTCAGCTATGGTTTGACATAGTTGATGCTTTAAAACCTAAATTTGAGGAAGCTGCTTCTGTGTTATACCAGCTGCTGGCAAACCCAGAGGAAACCACTGGATGTGTACTGTACTGGTTTGCCCTGTGTCCCCGCAAGGCCTCATGTAATTTGGATGGGGCTGAGTCTCGCATTTGTGATTGTTTTTTTGTCTAGCACTGGGATTGGCAATATGCGTGTTGCACCCACCCAGGGGTGGAGCCAACATACAGAGTAAGGGCAGGAAGGACGCATCTTCTACTCTGTTTCTCCTTTGCTGGGTTCACCTTGCTGTTTGGTGGCTGCCATGAATGGCTGCCCTGCCACTCCACACTGCCTTGGCGCCAACTGAGTATGGACCAGAAACCCCCAAGAACTGTAAGAAATAAACCTTTCCTTCCCTAATTTGGGGTGTCAGGTATTCTGTCTCAGCAGTGAGTGAAAAGTCACTAACACAGAATTTGGTACCAAGAGAGTGTGGTCATTGCTGTGATTATTCCTGACCATGTGGTTCAAAAACCTTTGGAAATGACTTGTGGGAAGAGTTTGGAGATGTTGCCCAAATGCATAGTGCTGAAACAGTTTAGGCTGTTCTGTATGGGAGATTCTGGTCAGAGCTCAGGAGACCAGAAGGCTGATAGAAAGCCTGCTGGTAAAGACCAGGCTTGGGATGTTTCTTCTGGGAAGTACTGCATTGGCTATTGGACTCCACACGATTGTGTTATGCCTTGGCAGAAAGTTTGTCTGCATTCTGCCCATGCCCAGACACTTTGCCTGAGACTGAGATTAAGGGTAGAGGACTAATTATTCTTGCAAAAGAAATTACAAGGCAACCTAATGTTGAAACGGTGGCCTGGCTATTGTTGGGGGCTCTTAGCCAGATTTATATTGGAAATCAAGAGCAAAGAGCCCAGCAGGGTGATTTAAAGCCTTGTGAGTTTGGCCAGAAAGCTGTGCACTGTAAAGAGAGAGCTGAGACCTCAACTGCTGAGAAGGAACAGAGAAATAAAAAAGACAGCCTGGAGGCATCCCAGGAAGCAGCAGGCCTCCACCCTTTGTAGCCTCAGGCCTTCAAAAGTGAAAGAGTTTGCTCGGAGGAAAAAGCCATAGAGCACCATGTTCTGTAGTGGGGAAGGAGACCACAGGAGGTTTCATAATGGCAGCAGCTGCACCAGGTTTCAAAATGGCAGCAGCCACACCAGATTCCAGAATGGCGGCACCATACAGAAGCTGTTCCTCACAATCAGCTTCAGAGAGCTCAGCGATCCAGGCAGTCGACCCCTATAGCCAAGAGAGAGGAAAGCCTGGCTGCTGTTCCAGTTGACAATGGACCTAGGCAGGATCCACGTGGCACTGGTTTTAAGTGCAAGGAAAATGTACAGCTTCCACCCTGGCCACAGAGGGCAGTATGAAAGGATGTAAGGGTGAAGCCAGGGGTACAGTGGAAAACCCAAAGGTTTGAAAAAGCCAGGAATGTGGATTGTCCAAGGAAAGCTGTGGAAGCTAAAATCCCTGGAAGTGCTGCAGGGGTGGAATCACTCAAGCCTTTTGGAGCTTGCAACCAGATTGCTTCAGATGCTGAGCAGAGAGCTCTAGGACTTAATGTTTGCCCTACTGGATTTTGGACTTGCTATGGTTCCAATGCTTTGTATTCCTCCATTTGTAACTTTTGGAATGGTAATGTTTATCTTGTGCCTTTGTATGTTGGAAGTTTTTAAACTCATTTTCATTTGTATAGGGGGTTACAAATAAGAGTTTGCCATAGATCTTGGAGGAGATTTGGGACTTGGATTTTTCAGCAATGCTAAAAATGTTAGGATTGTGGCAACTCTTGGAAATGGACTAAATGTCTTTTGTACAAAGGATATACATGGGGGGAAAGGGGTGGAATGTATTGATTTTTCCTGTGTCCCCCCAAGGCCTCATGTAATTTGGATGGGGCTGAGTGTGGCATTCATGATTGGTTTGTTGTCTAGCACTGTGATTGGCAATGTGAGTGTTACACCCACGCAGGGGTGGGGCCAACATACAGAATAAGGGTGGGAGGAACATGTCTTCCACTCTCTTTCTCTCTTGTTGGGTTTGCCTTGCTGTTTGGTAGCTCCCATGAATAGCTGCCCCACTATACCATGCTGCCTTGGATCCAACTGAGTATGGACCAGAAACCCATGAGAACTGTAAAAATAAACCTTTCCTTCCCTAATTTTAGGTGTCAGGTATTCTGTCTTAGCAACAAGTGAAAAGTAACTAAGACATTTGCCAAGCAAGATAAGAAGGAGAATTATTTTTATTCTAAGATTTTTAGATTTAAGGCTGGTGTAGGGCTTATTCAGCTAGAGGTGGTAGAGACTTTATACTCCTGTGACAAATATTATTTGCCCATAAAATACAAATATAAATAGTTGCTAAGTTTTGCCTTAGAGTTTCTAGTGAATCAAATAATGAAAGAAAAATATGAAAGTATTAGAAGTATAATTACTTTTAAATTGTAGGATGATTTACACAGAGAAAAAGAGTTAAAAGGAAAGATCTAAGGATTAGTGAGAAATGGGTTCAATAGGAGACGTCTCACAAAATACATATACACAAATTTGCATTGGTCTTATAGATCAACAGTAGCTCTCTAAAAAGTATAAAAGGAAAGAGCCATTTATAATGATAGCATGAATTTAAACTCAAAACCTGAGAGGTCATCTAAAAAATATACAGAACATTTAGTGAGATAACAGAATTAAGCAATTATCTACCCTGTTCTCAGGAAGAAGCAAGATTGAGAAATACACAACATTTTTAGCTTACTTGATGAAATAATATTTCAAGTTATAAAATAGAACAACAAAGAAAGAAACATTAATCTAAGAAGAATGAGAGGATTAATGTTTGCCCTACTAAATATTGAAGTGATAAATCTATAGCAATTAAAATAGTGTGACATGGTCAGATCTCTGAAACAGAATGAAAATCTAGAAATAAACCCCAGTGTGTGTTAAAAACTACATAGCAAGCAGAGATTCCTTGAAAAGTGATGCTGGAAAATTTGGCTAATTAATAAGGAAAACACAAACCAAATCTTTTAATAAATAATGAAGTACATTTGAATTTCAGCCTATATATTTATAAAAAAATTAAGTTACGAATTAATATTCATTTGAATAAAAGATGTGGAAATGTTTTCTGACTTTAACACAAGTCTTCTGAAATTTCATAAAAGAAAAAGACTATTGATTTAGATTCTGTAGTTAATTGAACTTTTCTTTGTCAAAACTCACCATAAACTGAGTGTGAGGACCGGAGGGAACTTCTCCCCCACGGAGACATCAGCTGGTCGAAATGAGCAAGTATAATTACTCAGTGTCTCTGGAGAGTGATCCAAGGGTTTACCACATATTGAGGGATGTTTATTCAAAAGGCTCTCTGGAATCTTGCATGAGCATGAGGGTGTGGCATTTGAGCTAGGAACTACATTTACCCTTCCTAAGTGTACACTTCAGAAAAGTCCTTCCAGTGGGCTCGATAGCTAGTGGCAGATCTAACTCAGCTTCCTTGAGTTAAATTATTTCTGGTAGGCTTGGCAGTTTATAAATATTGGCAAATTTTGTTTTCCAGAGGCCGCCTCTGCAGAAGACTGTATGAGTGGGTGTCAGCTGAGTCCATTCCCTCACCCCCAAACCAACACTTGCTCAGTAGAGAGTATCTGGGTGAGGGGGCTGGTTAAGAATGTGTCCCCCAACTCCCCACAGCTCAGTGCTGCAGGCAAGCTGCTCCAGTGGGCTTGGTAGCCAAGTGTCAGATTCCACCTTTCCCAGCTTCCTGGAGAAGAAAATCTATTCTGGTTAAACTCAGGAGCCAGTAAAGCCCAGCATATTCCACATTTCCTGATTCTGAACTGCAGGAGATCTATACTGGGAAGCTGCGGCAAGTGGCATGCCTGCCCTCTCACACCTACTCAGTGTCCTCACACTCACGTGCACTTGCTCCATGGGGAGAACCCAGGCAGGGCAGCCGCTGAGTTCATCACCCTCCCTCAGCTCCTGCTTCATAACCAACTTTCTACTCAGAGAGAGAAAACCTCCGAGGCTGGTGGTGCTCTTTCCTTGCCAAGGACCCTCACATTATTCTGTCAGACTGTGGAGCAATTTATCCCTTAAGGTATGGTTGAAAATAGTGGTGCCACTTGCTAGCAACAAGTGCAGATAAACATTATGGCTATTAAACCAGCAAACTTACAGAAAGGTCAGGTTAAAAGGAAAATCAGAGAGCCTTGATGAACCTGTCATCATCCGTAGAATTGAGAAAGAGTGTACACTTCTCTGAAGCTGCCTACACCGAGGAGCCATTGGAACAAACTACAGGTCTGCTATGGTTGCCAGTGGTTGGGGCAGGACCAGGCTCCACAGACTGAAGGCTTGATCTGCAGGCGGTGCTGCTGGAGGTGGGGGAACCTTTGAGAGGTGCGGCCAGGTGCAAGGTCCTCAGGTTGTTGGAGTTGTGCCCTTGGAAGGTAGTTCTCGTTGACTTTGTTGGTAGTTCTTGAGACAGGCTTGTTATAAAAGCTTGAATTTAGTCATACGTATCTGTCTTTGCTTCCTGGATCAAGATGTGACTACTTATTACACATATACCCAGCCATCTTCCACTCACCATTCTCCGCGAGGTTCTGATGCAGGAGCTATGCCTTTGAGCTGCCAGAGCTAAACAAACTCCCTTTCCTTCAGAAGCAGTCTTTGCAGGTCTTCTTTATTGTGATAGTCAACTAATAAAAGTCGCTGGTTGTAGGCAGGGAAAACTCATTGTTTTCCTAAATAATGAAAACAGTTTATCAGCCACACATAGAGTAACGTGTAAAAGAGTGAAATGTAAAAACTTCAACAATAAAGGGGACTTATGAAGACCTTCGATCAGGCAAACTGCCAAACCCTCTCCTCCATGGCCCTGGTCACAGGAGACTCGATGACTAGGTGGGAGCTGTGCCCGTTCCCCAGCTCCCCACTCTCGCTAGACAGAGACTATCTAGGTTACCATTTAGTGGTCGTACTGGGGAACCTCCTACGAAGCTTGGATGGTGGATAAAAATGAGGAGAAAACACATCTGAGCAGAAACCTCGGACTGCGTACTGTGGGAGAAATAGACTTGACCTGAGTAGCCAAAGCCTTGCCATTAAATGAGTAATAAATAACAAAAGCTTTGGCTAGGTTGGGGAAGAAGGATAATTAAGTGGCCAAAGTATATTATCTAAATTATACAACTTTCAATAACAACAAAAAAACATGAGTCATCCAAAGAAATAGAAACATATGACCCGTACTGGGGGGAAAAAATCAGTCAGGAGAAATTGCCATTAGGAGGCCCTGGAACCTGGAGATTAGCAGGACTTCAGCCAGCTACCACAAACGTGTGGGAAGAACTCAAAGAAGCCGCACTTAAGAATAATGAGAGTATAGACAACATAAAAAGACTGAAATTAGTTATAATTTATATAAAATAATTTTAGAAAATAACATAGCTTTAGAAAATCGTATATATAAAACAAACAAATTCTGGAGTTGAAAAATACAATACCAAAATAATATTTTTATTATAGGATTCAGCCACATATTAGAACTGGTACAAGAATCAACAAGTTTGAAGATAGATCAATATGTATACAATTCAAAGAACAGAGAGCAAAAAGACTGAAGAAAAATGAGTAGTACTTCAGAAAACTGAGACACAATTAAGTGCAATGTTATATGAAAAATGTGAACACGGGGATACAAGGTATAAGAGATAGTACAGAAAATATGTTTAAGAATGACCAAAAACTCCCCAAGTGTGTTGCAAATCAGTCATCCATGTTCAATGAACTCCAAATAGGATTACTCAAAAAAATTCACACGAAGACACAGTGCAGTGTAAGTGTTGCAGGAAAACCAGAAAATTTTGAGAAAACCAAGAGAAAAATGACTCATGAACGAGGGAACTACCAAAAGAATAACAACTCACTTCTTACAAAAACAGTGGACTCTTGATGGATTCAATTTGCTGAAAGAGAAAATATCAGCCAATGATCTTGTACCGAGCACGAGTATCTTTTACTAATAGAAGTGAAATAGAGATATACGCAGATAACTGAAAGGAAATCCGTGGCCGGCAGATTTGTTTTGCAAAAAATGAAATCGTTTAGGCTCAGAGTGAGAGACAGCAGGCGGGAATCTGAATCTGCAGCGAGGAAAAAGTCAGTACCACTGAGGGTAGTTACCTAAATAACCGTAGAGACAACCTAACTGCATGTTTCTTCTTCCTCCTCTGAGTTGGTACAAAAGCAACTGCATAAAATATGCATTTTATTGTATCTTGGGCCCATACCTATAAAAATGTAATTATTTGACAGTAATAGTAGAAAGGAGTAGGTGGACGTAAAGCTGTGTTTGAGCTGATAAATTGAATTCATAGAAATAAACTGAGAGAACCAGAAATGGTAAATAAGAAACTATAAATGTATGCCAGCCCCTTTTCTTCTTTAAAAGACATAAATTGTATGAAGTGATAATTATGACAATTTATTGTTGAATTTGTAACATTCATAGATTTAATATGTACAGTGATTGCACAGAAGCAGAGAATAGAACACAGCTACCTAAAAGTAAAATTTCTGTTTCATTAGAATTAAGTTAGTATGATTCTGGAATGGGATTCCTGTAAGTTAACATATACATTGCAAGCTTAGAACAGTAACTAATAACATTACATATGACTTGAGCATCACTAAAGAAATTGCCCTTTAAAATTACTATTATAAATTATATTTAAAAACAAATATGAAATGGGGAGGTATTTGAATGAAATAGAAAAGTATTTTTAAAAGAGTTTATGTCCTTATAATACAGTATACTTTCTATAATAGAAATGACAAAAGGGTAAAAAAAGATAATCAGAAAATAAATACTTTAAATAATCATGTACAAAACAGACTCATTTGGTACAAATTAAAATATTAACAAGATGCTATTTCTCATCTGCAAAACAGACAAATAATAAAATATTTAATACTCATTGATAGGAAATAAAAAATGTGATCTACTACAAATGGGAATGTAGTAGCATTTTGGAGAGAAATTTGAAAACGTATCTTATTGGTTTAAAATGTCTATCTATTTTGACTTGTTACCTCTTCTTGTACTCTTTATCTTTAGAAGCTAATCAGAAATGTGCACAGAATTCTATGTGACAAAAGTTATTACAATTTATTATTAAAAATAGCAAATGTGCAACCAAGTGTTAGTTATTAGATAAATTATAATATACCCATGATCTAGAATAATATACTTTAAAAACAGAAGTATTTTAATAACAAGAAATACTCATCATAAAATATTAAATAAAAATATATTTTTCCAAGGGATAAAAATATTAAAATAATATATTATAAAACATTAGCAGTTGTTTACTGGAGGGTTTTTAATTTTAAGCTTATATATTTATGTAATTTATAATTTTTTACAACAATCATGTATAATCTTATTACTGGCAAGATGTGTTTGCTACTCTGGCATCCATCTTATTGAGTCTTAGGTTTGTAAACTTGACTTACATATTTTGAAAGAGTCTCCACCTGTTTCCCACTTTTGTGTTCTAGATAGACAAGTTATCATGATCTGAGCTATTTGACAATCTCCTGTTTTATAGCTTGTCTTAGTTACTTTTCACTCATTGCTGAGACAAAATACCTGATGCCCAAAATTAAGGAAGGAAAGGTTTATTTCTTACAGTTTCTCATGAGTTTCAGTCCATACTCAGCTGGCTCCAAGGTAGCGTGGTGTGGCGGGGCTGCCATTCATGGCCACCAAACAGCAGGGTGCACCGGTGATAGAGAGAGAGCGGGCGGGGCAGAAGCACAAGAGGAAGACCCGCCTCCTTTACACTGTATCTCAGCTCCATCCCTGGGTGGGTGCAGCACTCACATCACCAATCCCAGTGCTAGACAACAAACCGATCACAAGCGCCAGACTCAGCCCCATCAAAAGTGTATGAGAACTTGGGGGGACATAGTATTACCCAATACATAGCTCATGAACCAGTATCATGACCCAGTGTCCCTGTGTTTAGTGTATTCCCTTCAAATTAAAAAGTTCAACCTGGTGGTAGGAAACCCATCTAGCTAATCTCCCGGACTTTGGTGAAGCCTCTAGCCAACCAGTTCCTCCTGTCTGCAGCTCCCAACTTGGTGCTGAAGCTGTGTCCCCTGACACCTTTCCATTGGCACTTTGAGAGATGCTACCCATGGTTCCCTCTGCTCACAAAGTGCCGTGAATGAGAAAGTTACTCTTCCCCACTTTGTGGCCTGAATGCCTCTTGCTGGCTACTCCAAAACTAACCTAAATGCCTTATTTAACCAATCACAACACTTACAGTCACAAAAGTTAATAAATATTATTTTTAAAAACAGGAATAAAAGTATAATAAAGTTTAAAACTATCAAAAGTGTAAAAATGGTGGTAACTAATTTCTTTCCTATCTATCATTCAAAACTATTATGGTTTACATCTAGATGTTCCACAAAGCCTTATGTGCTCAGAGATGAGGCTTTTAGGAGATGACTGGACCGTGGGTGAATCAGTCCGCCGATGGGTTTATGGCTGGGTGTGGTGTTGGGAGGTAAAGCCTGGTGGGAAGAGGGGTCCCTGGGGAGGTGTCCTGGGAGTATACATGCTTCTGACTTCCTTGATCCGCCTCTGCTGCCTACCTACCATGCCATGAGCCCTTCCTCCTCTGCTGTGCAGCCAGCTACCTATGGACTGAACCCTCTATAAACTGTGAGCAAAAGTTAACCTTCTCTCTTTCACCTTGTGGGTGTCCAACATTTTGTCCCAGTAGTGAGAAAGGAACTAAGACACTATTATTCTTAGGAATTTTCTTTTTTCAATGTAAGAACACCTAGAGAAGAAAAATATAGTCAAAGAAAATCAGTGTTCAAAGAAATAAGAAAATTTGAGCTTTTTGTTAGGGGATTTCTTTGTGATTATTGTGGAAGGGGAATACAGATAATCTGTTTAGTGAAAAATATATATTATGGAAAACAATACTAGAATCTGACAAAAGCTTGTAATTATACCTGTTAAAAATATGCCTCTGTCTTGTGCACTTGTGAACATCGTGGACATATGGAGTTGAGATATAATTCTCCAGTGGAGAGAGTATACAGGAAGCCCAGGGTACTGCAGAAAAATGCCTTCTCCTAGATGAGGCTTTCTCAAGCTATAATGAGGCCATGCACAACTGGGGGATGTTATTGAAAGCAGACTCTGATGCAATGGTTCTGAGGGGCGTGGGATGTGCTCCCTGTGATACCCATGCTCAGTCTGTGGACTAAACTCCAGGGGGCAAAAGCTATGCAAGTGAACCTGGTGCTTTCACCATTTGCTACTTTTCTTTATGCAAAACTGAGACTAAAGTTTTAAGCTTTTGAAACAGAAAGAGTGGTGAAATTCATTTTTATTCAACAGAATGAATTTCAATCAAAGCATTTATTAGTTTAACTTACATAACAGCATTCTCAATGCTTTACATAATTGTTTTGTAAGTGCATTGTTTCTTTTCCTTAAATGACCAGAAAATATTTGTCCTCTTCCTGTGTTATTATTAAAATAATACCAACACAGAAATCAAATTGTTAGTAAGCAATTTTGATATTGTCAATTGCTGTGTTTCAGTGATCTATACAATTATTTTTCCATATGTATCTTAGATCATAATAATAAATGTGACTGACATTTAAGCCTGAATGAGTTAGGACAATAGCTCCTATTATTCTTGCCTTTATGTAGATGAGAACATTCCTGTAATGACTTCCAGTGGGTGACTACCCCAGCCAAGCTTTATTAATTCTTTTCTTTGAGAGTTTAACTGTTCTTACAAACGTGACACAAAAGTACCACCCATAGCAATAAATAAGATTGTCCTACTTGTTGCAAAAATGAAGCAAAATGGGAAGCGAGAGAAGTAAATTATTGATGGAAGGTTAGCACCTTCAATTTTGTTTTCCTGAGTTCAAGAAAATTGAAATTTTTTTTCTGATACCAGGAATCGAGCTCAGGACCTTGCACTTGCTGGGAAGGCACTTGTGCCTTTCAGCTATATCCTTGGCTGAAATAATTTCTAATGTGCACATTTTTCTTAAAATTAAGCAGCATCTTCCTTTCATTGTTTTTTTAAAGTGCTTACTGGCCATAGGAGATAACATTGGCAGTGGATAGAGAATGACCAACCAAGAATAGATCTTTCAGTCTGGTCTTCAGTGTTGTTCATAGTAGCTCTAAGTAGAAGTCTAATGTAAGTCAAGAGGTTTCTAGAGTATATAAATTATTAATAAGATGTTTTAGCTTGCTTTCAGCACTCAGTAATTAGTCAATAGAATATGTACTTCTATCACTTAATTTTTAAAACCTTTTGAAGTTTGTTAACAAGTATGATGCAAAGATTAAGAACCTACCTAAATATATTCACCATCTAAAAAGCTTGAGAAATATTTAGCTGTGTTGTTGAAGCCACCTGTATTCCACAACTCATGTAGTTTTTCAACTTTCTTATTCTAACCTTACATTTGTGTGGTTCATTCATGTTTATGTCTGCCTTTAGTTCTCTCACTGTTAGTGCTATGTAGTATTGTATGAATATACCATAATTTAGTGATCCATTCACCTGTCGAAGTACATTTATATTTTCATCAGCCTAAATGAGATGTAACACAATATGCTATACTCAAATGCCAATGAACTAAAATAAAAAATGTTTTATCTTTATTTGAATTTAATTGACACTACATGTCCACTTTTGATGAACTTTGGCTGTCAGAGTATCTACTATCCCGAATAGTTCGGCCACTACAGCAAGGGAAATCACTGACGTAATCATTTATTGTCTTAATCTTCACACAAAATTTACCTGTGTTCTTTCTGTTCAGATTATATTGGTTAAAGAAAGTCTCATGGACACATTTAGTTTCCATGGAGTGATTTATAACTGTGTGATCTTTCCACGTGCCCCAAAGTGGAGAGTCATGATGTTAACAGATAGCTGTATGATAACTGAAAGCTGTTTCAGTTTTTTCTTGTTAACAATTGTGCTATGAAGATAAATATACGTATTTTCTTGGGCACATGTGTGAAAGCTTCTAGAGCCATGTATTTAAAAGAATTGTTAGGCTGTGGGACATTCCAACATTAACTGGGTATTATCAGGGTGTTCTGCAGTGCTATGAACTTATGTTCTCATTACCAGTGCAGAAAAAGTTATCCTTGTACTAGTTTCTCACAAGCATCTTCCTGCTTTATTTTAGTAGTTCTAATAGTTAGGCCCTGAGCCCTCATTTTGATTTTAATGTCAGCTTCAGTTTTATGTTAAGGAGGTGGAGAATCTTTCCAGCTGTTTATTAGTCATTCAGGATTCCTTTTGCTTACCTATTCAAGTATTTGTTCACTTTTTAGGGTTGTTCATCTCACACCCTCCCTCCCACCGCCTGGCACTGGAGATTGAACACTGCCCCCACACTGAGCTCCATCTCTAGCCCTTTTTGCTCTGTAGTGATTTTTGTCTAGAGCCCCCCAAAGCCTCAGGTACTTACAGGTGGAGCTTGGGGAGGTATTGGCTCATGGGGATGTGATTCTCATCAGTGGTCAGTCCACTGATGACTTCACAGCTGCCATGGGGAAGGTTACAGAGCACAGCCTGGAAGGGTGCATCTCTCTCCCTCCTCCCTTCATCAATGTTCCCTGCTACCACACCAGGAGCCCACACCCCTCTGCCGTGAACCACTCTGCCTTGGAGCCAGCTGCCTATGTACTGAAACCTCTACAAACTGTGAGTCAAAGTAAACTTTTCCTCCTGTAATTTGCAGAAGTTCAACTATGAGAAAGTAACTAAGACAGATTTTGGTACTAGAAAAATGGGGTTCTTATTACCCTTTCAGTTTTTTTATTGTTATTTATTTTTTACACTAGGGAGACAATACGATATTTACAAATGTGAGTGATTTATTTCACTTATGAGTATAGTCTCAAGTTGCCTCGATTTAACTATAAAAGCCTCAAGATCAGCCTTCTTTATAGCTGAGTAATATTCCACTGCATACAAATACCACATCTTTTTCATCCATTCTGTGGTTGATGCGCATTTTGGTTGTTTCCAAGATTTGGCTATTACAAATTGCACTGCTATAAACATGGGTACACAGCTGGGATAGGGGAAAGAAAAAATGGAAGAAAGGAAAAGATTGTGTGTGTCAATATACACGTATAACTGTATGTATGTATAAGTATGCAAGATAGATCACTATACTACTAATTCTCTGTTAGTTCATCAGAAAGGATAGTTTGTGTTGTCATTGTTTGACTGTCTGATCATTTTTTATGCGTAGGTCTCATAACTTGAACAACTACTTCTAAGATAACAATATGTAGTATATTGACTAGTATTGATTTCTTTCTGTTTTTTTTTCTTTTTGAAATTTTGTATTACTTCTACCTTTTTTTAATGTTTTGCTTTTTAAAATAAAAAAGAAAAAGAAAAAGAAAAATGGGGTTGACCTGACAGTGTTGTTCGGAAGCCTTTAGAGCTGAGTTGTAGGAGGAGTTTGTGAAGGTTTGGAGATGCCAGCTGCAGAAGCAGCTCTGCAGTGCCGTGAGCCACGCTTGGTGGGAGGTTCTGGTCAGAGCCAGGAGACCAGAATGCGGACAGCGTACAGTTAGAAAGGCCGAGCGTAAGAGGCTTCGACTGGGGAGAAGTCCTTCGTTGGCAGCTGGACTCCAAGCTTTGTATGTTTTGGTCAGGCAGAAAATGTGTCTGCGTTTTGCTCACATTTGGTATTGAGGCTGTATCAGAGCTCTTTCTGAGTGTGGGAATTTTTTCTAGGGTCTTTATTCTGATATGTTTTTTCTATTATAAATCTTCATCTGTTCTGCGCTGTGATTGCCTTAGCTTTAAACATCTTGATATTTCATAAGAATTATGGATCTTGTATGCCTAATTAACCAATTCAAAGAGGAAATGTGCTGTATTCCAGGTAACTTTGCTGGAAAAATTGGAAAAAAGTTAGTTCTTCTCTAGGAATATAGGGAATATTTCAGGGACTCTTTTGAGAGTCTTCCTGGTGAATTGGTAAATTACAATACAAATATGAATAATTGATTTAGGAATATAGTAAATGCTATAAGTACAGTCTTCCTGAAATAAGAGAAAAAGAAAACCATGTTGGGAATGTTTTAAAATTTAGATCAGATAGTTCCAAATCTATCCCAAAGAAATTCTAACCTTTCTGTAAAACCCAGAGTTGAATATGGGAAGGCTGAGGATGGACTGAAAGCCGTGACTAAGGGATATTTGACTTAGAGATACACAGGATGTATTTAAGAAACAGACCTTTTATTCTATAAAGTCTGTTCAGCACAAAGATTATATTCAGATTCCATTTTGCTGATCCTTTGACTTTGAGTTTAGATCTACAATTTTGTATCCTTCAACATAGTGAAGAACATAAGAATCTTGAGGAATGGTGATGTCCATGCCTGAATGGAATTAGGGCTATAGCATTAAAGAACTTATATGAAAGGAAAACAACCTGATGATAATTCACATTTTATTTTTATGAATGTAGCTAGAGTTGCTGCCTAAGACACTAACAGATGAATAAATCAGTAGAATTATAGTATCTCATGCAAGGGAGGCAAGGGTTCTGACATGGACACTTACACTTTGGGGTCCAGTTCTAGTTTCTACTTTTTAAGAGTGACAAAAGTAAATTAATTTATTCTTAGACGAGAGCTTTTCAGTAGCTATGAACCAAACTTGCAGTCATATTGATGAATGAAAGCTTAAGAATTCCTTTGATTGGAGTGGTGAGGTGGGTGGGAGTGGGAAGCAGGCTATCTTTAGCTATGTGTGGTTTTAGTTGGAAAGAATAGCAGAGATGAGCCACACCTGAAAGAAATTCTCTCTCAGTAGCAACATTCAGACATGGATTTATCAAGTAATCTATTAGGAATTTTAAAGAAGGTATTCAGCATTTGTCAAGGTAACTTCTATGATTGCGTGTATTTCCTGAGACATTATGTTTTTTTGCTTTTCGAAAGATCAATAGTCCCTTGATTTATAAGTAATACTACTATGTTTTTGGAGGTTTTATTTTATTTTATTTTTTATTTTTTGTCTTTTTGAGACAGGGTTTTGCTATGCAGTTCAGACTGGCATTGAATTCACTTTGTAGCCCACACTGGCCTGAAACTTGCAATAATCTTTCTGTCTCAGCTTCCCGAGTGCTGGGATTACAGGTGTATGCTACCATCCCCAGCCATATTTTATTTTAAACTGAATTGAATACATAATAAAGAGAAGAGTTAAATATGTTTCAAACTAACAGAGATGTGACCATAATCTTAGTTCAATCTGTTATTATTAAGCTTGTTGTCACCTGCACTTATCAACCAGCCTATTCAAACAGGTCGTAAAATTGCAATTTGAGTGTTACTAAACTTGTGTGGCTTTAAATAATTGTTGTAGAAACAAGAACAGTGAAGACAGAATGTGAAATCCTTGGCTTAGGGGCTACGTCTTATTTGCTCTTCTAATTATCAAACTTACTTAGTATGCTGCCTGGAAAATCAAGGGGCACAATAAATACTGGTTTAGCTAAAAAGTCAAAGTGTTGTTTCTCGATAATCGTAGAAAGCGTCCACGATGTCTGCAGTAAGGAGGACTCTTAGACACACCTTCACAGTTTTACCTTCACAGACAGAATTCCCTGCGGTCAGCAGCGTTTGCTGTGTGCTCCGTGGGGATCAGGGAGGCAGCAGCAGGTGTTGGGAGAAAATAGGATGAATTGGAAGCCAACTGTTTAGTTTTGAGCACATGAGAAGCACGTGAATCCTTTACAGCTCTACAAAACAATACTTATTTGTTTTCCACAGTGCATAATTGTTCATTGAATACAGGAAAAATAAAAGTCAGTTGAAATCATTATAGTAAGAAGCCTTGAATTTCTGGCTTTTCCCAGCCAAATCCTCTGAACTCTAAAGAATCATATCAGTAATTTTATTTTGAGTTATGTATTACTTGAAGTGACTTTGAAGTTAATTACTACAGTCAGAATTGATGGCTTTGAGAAACATTTGCCAAACTTGCCACACTTGGGAATCATGCCTTCGAAAGTAATCCTCTTCTTTGGAACATGTCATACATGAAGGCAAATGTTCATCTCAGACACTAAAATAAATGAAACTATTCTTGCCCCATTTCAAACATACCTACATGGAGTTAATGCCACCTGTGAATACAAGTCGCTTCTTGGATGCCACTGTGATCCTCATAGCGAAAGTGATTTATTTTGTTGAATTATATTGCCCAACTTTTTCCCCAAAGGAAAAAAAGAACACTTGTTTCTATTACTATGAAAATATGCAGCCAACTATGACCACTGTTGAATGCCCTCTCAGCTACATCTGTGCCAAGAAAGCAGAAGATAAGGAATATTGGCGGGGGATTTAATGTTTCATCTAAAGGTCAGCACCTAACAACAGGATAGCATTTATCCTGAGCTGGACTGTAGAGTCAGTGCTGGGCTTGAGCCCAGTTGCTGTTGGGGGACTTGAAAATACAGTCTTTCAAATGGGAGCAGGTGGTGTCAAAGGAGCTATCCTAGTGTTCGAGATACGCCCTAAAATAGCATTAAGCTTCTCCATGACCTCATTTTGCCATGCTGGCTTGCTTATGAGCATGTTTTCGGGTGGTGTTAATGTTCCAGCATTACCCATTATAATTTATGGGCTGACACAGTATCGTTAACACTGAGCATGGATTATACTCAGTAGCCAAAGCGTAACTTCTCCCTCTCTGTGTTTCCTGCAGCTGGCCAGTGTTTTGTAACCAGGGCACCAATTCTTAAACCAGTTGGTAATTATAGAAGTTTGATTGGGCGAACTTCTATCACAGACATGGTTAACCAAGGATAATATTAGCATATGCGTGATGGGCTCAAGATTTCAACCAGAATTAGTTTTAACATAAGTTGAAACCAGATACCTGGATATATAGGAAGGCTTGATTTAGTAAAAGCGTTTTACACAAAGTAAAAGTGACTATGACTACTTAGCCTTCAAATCAGTGAGCAAGTTACCAGTATTTTAAATTAATTCTTATCAAATTAAGCCATATATATGTGTGTATATATATATGTGTGTGTGTGTGTGTTTTATAAAGATTAATGATGTCGTAAAATTTATAATGGAAAAACCCCAGATTTTTGACTACTTTTTCCTTACCCTAAGTCTCACTTCCAATAACAGCTACTTACTATTATTTTAGATGCTTGTGGTACTTCCCTCCACCTATATTTCTATATATCACAATTATATTTGTGGCTCTTGATTGTGTTTAGAAATTATATATTGGGTTTTTATTATGAAAGATGAAGATTGTCCCTGAAACACTTTCTTCCCTCCTGCTATGCTCTTTGTTGTGAATTTTGGTGAAATCAGTAATTTACTTTGCATCATTACTGTGTAAATCATTTGTTCTCAGTGGACACAGTGATAGTCATTCTTAATGAATATTCATTAGCAGATTACAATTTGTATTATATTATATTTTATTTTTTTTGTCTTTTTGAGACAGGGTCTGGCTATGCAGTTCAGCCTGGCCTTGGGCTCACTTTGTAGCCCAGGCTGGTCTCAAACTTGCAACAATCCTCCTGCCTCAGCCTCCCGAGTACTGGCATTACAGTAGTGAGCCACCACGCCTGGCACACGTTACAATTTAGATAAGGCATTTAATACCATTATGGAGACACCCTAATAAGACTGAAAAGAGAGCATGAGGGGAGAGAGGGAGAAAGAGGAGGAGGAGAGGGAGAAGAAGAGGGAGAGGGAGTGGGGAGAGAGAGGGCAGAAGAGCACAGAACAGAAGGAAACGGGCTTCTCCCTGGGCTCGCGCTGCTCACAGCAGTGAAGCCATGAGCTCACAGCTGCGTGGTGGTGCTAGGCTTGGGCAAGTGGCGACATGGGTCAGTTGGGAGGAACTCTGGAGGAGACTGCACAAGCATCTGGGAAGAATTTGGAAAGCTTATGGGAGCATATTTTGGACTTTACAATGGTTTGGTAGCACAAGTAGAGTCCATGGCTGCAAGACATTTTGTAATATATTTCCAAACAAAAATTTGCTCTACGCCTGATGTGACTTCAGAGTCTCCTGATGAAGTCATGTGCACAAATACATTTTTGTAGATAAAACCTTATCCATAGGGGAGGTAGAAACTGTCTGCCATACATATGAAAATACACAGTATTTCTAGCAGTGTTTCATTGTGTATTGAATTTTTCAGGAATTCACTTACCAGGTAAATCAAGAAGGGATTATCCATTTTCTTTTGGAGGGTTTTTTTGTTTGTTTTGTTTTGTTTTGTTTGTCGGTACCAGGATCGAACTCACAACCTTGCGCCCACCAAGCAGGCACTGAAGCCACTGAGCCAAACTCCTGCCCCTTCGTTTGGAGTTTTATTAGGACTTGATGCCCATTAAACAGCATCGCCTGTGCTGTTTGAGTTATCATGTGCATCAATTGGCATTTATTGTTGTTATACTCACGTGGATGGATTCTTCAGTTAGATGTAACATCCACTATTTCATTGTGTCTGCTAATGTAATTATCAGTGACACCAGTTTATTTACCCAGTAGAATTTATTTCATTAAAATACCACTTCTCTTTATTTCTCCATTATATTTCAGTAAGGATATAGGAGGATACTTCTGATTACATTGGGTCTACCCAGGTATATGAGGATTATTTCTTCAATACCTTTAATGTAGTCCTGTTTTCCAAGTCTCTTTTAACTATATGAAATATTATATTCACAAGGTTGAAAGATTAGGATGTACAGATCTTTGTGGGGCCAGTACTTTGTTTACCATTCTGCTTCAGAAATGAAGGTCTGGTTACTGACGAGAAGCTCCGTGTATCTGATTAAGGGTATTGCACTGATGGCTCTTATTTCCAGTCTTTGGGGGACAGCCACATGTTGGCTCCAACAGACTTCATCCCCGAGACCGCTCATTCCTATTGCAGAGGAGTTTTCCAGCTTGGGAGAATTAAGGAGTTCTGAAGTTCTCCTAGATGTCAGAATTCTGGAAGCCATACCATTGAAAAGGGGGTGAGGGAGGTAATGGTGGTTCTCACCATTTGAAATATAGGGTTTTAGTCCCTTACCCGCTTTTCAGTGCAGATTGCCAGTACTCCTCTTGGCCACGTCTTCTATGATTGAATTCTGCTAAAGTCCAGGAAGGATGTAGGGTTCTCACTGCCAGAGAAAAGAGAGTAGGGAACGGGGCAGTGGCTCCCGATGCAGGCTGTCACCAGTCTGCGGTCGGCCGCCCACGTGTCGCCTTCAGAGGCACTTCGAACTTCAGGTTCCTGCATTTTTCTCGGGTTATTCAGAACATTTTTTTTTCACTGACTTTGTTCCATGTATGAAGCTGTCTTTCACCTTCCAAGAACACTGTAAATACTCATCTGCGCAATTGCCCATCTTCAAAAACTTTCAGTACATTTCCTCTGATGTTCTTTCTCCTTCTGTTACATCATCCTGGTTCTTACTTATCTTTAATTCTCTTGTTATCATTTTAATGATGTGCTCTAGGGAAAGAGTAGAGTTTTGTGTTTCAGGTAATACATTTAACTGCAAATTCAAGAATTAGCAGCCTTGCAGGAGATGGTATTGCTCAGCCAATAAGGGAGGCAGAAAAGGTGGGACAGTTCCTTTCTTTGTAAGTCTGACTTCGTGATTCCCACGTGATTCCTTGCCCACTGTTAAAATTTCTTTTTCAATTATTAAATCTAAGTTGAAATCGTTTCCTCTATAAAACCATTTCTTTGGCTTGTGAAGCTCATTCCACTTCCATTTACTTTCAGCCTCATGCAGTTTTATTCTTAAGCATTCTTTCATTGTTATGTGAGCTTTGTCTATCTAACCAGACAGTAAACTTCTTAAGAACAATGATACCTTTATCTCTTTACCTATTTGTGGTTCATAGACTTTAATTCAAAAGAATCCTCTTCTAACTCCTCCCCTACTGCCATAAGGGGTTAGATTTTGAATCTAATAATTTAACTCTTTTCTTCTACCTACTCGAGTTGGTAGATGCTCCCAATTTATGGTTTTTCCAAAGCAAAAACAACTATCTTAACTGTTTGGGCACTAATCTAACAGGAGTCAGCAGAGCTTTTAACAAAAAAGATAAATAGTCTATAAATCTACTGAAGAGAAGGCTCCAGCTGTGAGTTTGGTAGAAATTCAGGCCTTCCCCAGGAACGCTGTCTTGTTACTATGGCCCAGGTGATACAAGTTTGTTGGCCACTTTTGCTGGGCAGGTGCTCTTCCGGAGAGGGGACAAATGGGTTGATAGTCTCTGACCTGGGTAACTCTGACCACCTTTGTTTTAGTTTTATAAAACCTGCAGGCTTGGAGGCTCACTGCCCCAAATGGCCCTTGGCCGTTTTATGATGTGGTCCAAGCCCAAGCGGCAAAATCTCCTCCCATTTTCAGCACATAGGGAGGAGGGATGGAGCCTCAGGCATCTTGTGAAATGCACTGGCAGGGTCTTTCACAACCTTGGCTAACATTGTTTTATGGGAAATAGGGAGGGTCTGAAGAGTTAAAGTCAGGTACTATAGATGGTTACAGGGTTATAGTAATCCACAGGTGAGATCGAGGTCAAAGCATCATCGCACGACTTAAAGTGGAAAAACTGCAATTTCAAGGTGTGTGTTGGGTGCATGTGTCTAAAAAGTCCCTGAGACAGTTTTATGGGCTCTCACAGTGCCCTCATTAGCACCTGACCTAAGAAATAGGCCAGCATGGCCTGTTCAGCTCTCAGTGATATGGGCACAAGAACGTGAGGAGAGTTCAAGTGGGAAGACGTAGACCTCAGGCTTCGTCCAATTACGAAGGCTTTTGTTTGCTAGATGTGCCCACCTGCGGTGTAGGGCTCTTCACTACAGTCGTCCTCTGCATTGTCTGCTCAAGTTAAAGGTGTCAGAAAGACCTTTTACTTGGGACTTACATGGTTAGTTAAGGATGAGTGCGCTCACACAGGAGAAAATTAGATATTACTTTAGCAAATTCATATAAAAAGCCAAATCTGATACACAAAGTGGTCTAGAATTTAACTGATCCCCATTCTTCAGAATATTGGTGCGATAGCTATACTAGGTTAAGAGGACTATCTTTTTCTTTTATCTGTTTAGATTTTCTATATACGTTTTTGTGACTTGCTAAGTTTTACTTATGTTCTGAATTATTTCACATGTTGCCTGTTTATTGTTATTCAAGCTTCAGTATAAAGCACTGATTTCTTATAATGTACTTATTTCTCTAGGTGAGTATTAAATGTAGTACCTTTAAAAAAATTTAAATGTTCAATGTTTAACCCTGGAAAATGAAGAAAAGCACAATGATTAAACAAAAAATCTTGCCCTTAACACAGTTGTGTTTATACTTCCCCCCTATCTGGGTTGGGTACAAGTATTTGTGTATGTCAATTAAAAATGGAAGTTATTTTATTTTGAACTTTCTTATATTTAAACTTTTCTCATATGATAACTTTTCTTTAATTATGTTATTTACATTGTTTGCCTTAGGTTTGTTAATTTGTATGAATATGCTACAATTTACAATAAGAAGTACATATTGCCGAGACTGTTGTATGTTTATGATTTTTTTGGTCATAATTTCTTATTTTTTCTTTTTCTTTTTTTTTTTTTTGCAGCACCAGGGATCAAACTCACAGCCTCACGCCTCACACCACTGAGCCAAACTCCCAACCCTACTTTTTTAAGGCAGGGTTGCACTATGTAGCTCAGGCCAGCCTTGCGCTCACATTGTAGCCCAAGCAGGCTTCAAACTCACAAGGCTCCTCCTACCTCAGTGTTCCGAGTGCTGGGATTAAAGGCGTGCGCCACCACGCCCAGCTACTGGTCATAATTTCTGTAAGTTCCACTATCCTTGTTCTCCTGTAGTGCTACACAGACTAGGGCGAAGATGGAAGCAAAGAAATTTACCATCTTCAGTGTACAAGGTGCACAATGAACTGATTCCGAAGTACTTTGGTATACGCGTTCTCTCTCTGTCTGTCTCTCTGTCTCTGTCTCTGTCTGTCTGTCTCTGTCTCTTTGTCTCTGTCTCTGCTCTCTCTCTCTCCTCTCTTTCCTTGCTGGCTGTCTCTCTTAAGTTCTCTCACTCCCTTTCCTACCATTAGGTAATAAGAGGGCATTAGAAGTCTCCTAGGATTACTTTGAGAAGAGTAAAACTGCTTCTTTGGATTTTAGCTGGGAATTCACCCTCTGGACACTTGTTAGCTCACGAATCACAACCTTTTAAAGTAGAAGTTTGGTATTTGGTGATTTAACTATTTTCAGCCTAGTCCTGTGTGTTGTTCTCACGCTAATAAAATTAGCCTAGTGGGGCTGTTCTGTCTTGTCGTGAACTTTACATTGGCACAAGAAGAAGCCCACAAGATTCAGAGGCTGAGGGAGCTATGCAACAGGACAGCGGTGAACCGCGGGCCCTGCCAGGGCCTTTACAGGCAAATTACTGTGTCTCAACTTCTATTTTTGCCAGCTGTAAAATGAGAATAATCATACCCAAAATCATAAAGTTCATACAGAGTTAAAAAGTGGTAATGTATGTGTTTCAGACCCATCCCAGTGTTCCAAACAGAATATTAACAATAGCATTGTTATGTTGGTCCAGTAAAATTACACATGGAGAAATGTTTATGTTTTGTTGTGGCTCACAGATAGATGGACAAGGCCAGACCAAAAGAAAAGTGTCATTAAGATGTGTCTCTGTCCCTTTAATTTGCCTACACTCTTTCATACGTCTTCAAGAAGATAAAACAACCGTGTGTGTTTTTTAAAATTCTTTTATTAGTCCATGCTCGCAATACATTTTGTCTACATCTCTTGTGTGGGGATGCACATGACATATCTTCACTCTTTTTTTCATCATTTTCCCTCCCCTTTTTCCCCTCCCTTCATCTCTTGATCCCTATGCCATTTGAAAAAAAATCTCTCTCTCTACTTTTCGCTGTCTATCTTTTGTTTTGTTCTTCATTTATATTTTGGGTTTCTCCTATAAGAGAAACCATGTGACATTTAAACTTGTGTGTCTGATTTATTTCACTTGACATTATGGTCTCCAGGTGCATCCACGTTCCTACAAAGAGCTAAAGTGTATCTGTCTTTGTGGCAGAGTAGTATCCACTGCATGTAAATGCCACATTTTCTTTGTCCACTCATCTGTTGATGAACATGTAGGCTGCCTTCAAGATTCAGCTATTATGAACTGTGCTGCGGTAAACACGGGCGTGCTTGTATCACCATAATATGATATCTTTAACTCTTTGGGGGCAACACATAGAATGGGAAGAGCTAGGTCTAATGGAATTTCAAGTCTCTCTTTTGAGGAATCTCCGTACTGTTTTCCATAGTGGTTGTACTAGTTTATATTCCTTTCAACACTGTAGAAGTGTTCTACCCCACCCCCACCCCAGCAGACTCATCAGCATTTGTTATTATTTGGTTTCTTGAAGATAACCATTCTTTAAAATGTGAAATCTCAGTGTTGTTTTAATTTGTACTTCTGCGAGCCAATGATGTTGAACATTTCTCAATGTATTTATTGGCTATTTGTTCTTGTGTGAAGTATTCATTTCAGTTGCACATTTTTTGATTGAGTCTTTTATTTTGGTGCAGTCCATTTTTTTTAGTTCTTTACATAGTCTAGATATTAGTTGTCTTGACTGAAGAATAGTTCTCAAAATTTTTTTCCCATTCTGTAGGTAAAAACAGCCCTTTTATATTCCATTATTTCTTCCCTGGTACCAAATATGATATTGGTGAAAAGAAAAAATAATCACTAACAATATGAAAACTGATCATGTGTGAGGCCACCATTTACTGGCACTTTCTTGATTTGTACCTAGAGTAGTGCCTTCTTATCCAAGGGAGAGGGGGAATGTTCTAAGATCTTCTGATGCCAAAGATTATATATAGGATCATACTCTCTATATTATTATTTTTCCCTATGCATACCTGTCTATGATAAAGATTAATTTTTAAATTAGTCACAGTAAAAGATGAATGACAATGAAATAAAACAGTTATAACAATATAAAAAATAAGTGATATGAATGTGACCTGTCTCTCAAAATATCTTACTACATTGTAGATTTAGTAATCTCTGCAAATGTTTTTCACTTCTCTCATTAAATTGAAACTTTCAACTTTTTACTTAAAAAAATCACTTTCTGGCTTCTCTTGGCATACCAAATGGCTGGCATAGCTATTCTTGTCCTCTTAGGACATGATTAACCAAATAAGCGTTACTTGAACGTAAGGTTTTTTGGTCTGTCACTGTGATAGTGTGACAGTTGATCTAGTAACCAAGATGGCTACTCAGTCAGCATCAGGAGGGAGTTGTGTAAAGCGTGGATACACTGGACAGGACATGATTCACATCCCAGGCAGAACGGAGGAGGATGGCGTGAGATTTTGTCATGCTACGCAGAGTGGCATTTAAAACTTATGAATCATTCATTCCTCAAACTTTCCGTTCAGTATTTTCAAACAAGCTGACCACAGGTAACTGAAACTCTGGGAAGTGGAACTTTTAATAAGGAGGGACCATGGCATTCGTTTTTTACTCTGCTGCCTACCCCACCATCAGCTTCACTGTCACTTTATTATTAACAATGAAGACTTTGTTCATAATAAGTGCAGCACATACAAGTTTGGTCCTAACTGACTTAACCTTAACCTAAAGTTACTGTTCATTGTAACAGTAACTTTCTGATATTTGACCTAGCAAAATTTTGACCAACATTGTTTTAAAATGAGTCTTCTACTACCAATAAGCTAATGAGCTAGCTTAGAGTTGCATCATAACCGGGCAAGGTCATCATATCTAATTACTCATAACTGTCACCACAAAACATTATGAATGAAGATACTGTAAATAGAAATCTAAATAATAATTTTAATGGTAGAATGATGTTTCAAATTCCATAAAAAAGCATAAATATATCTTATGCATTGATCATTCAAGGGGCTCTTATGAACTGTAAAGTATGCACACGGCACATAAAATGACAAACTATGTCATAAATTTAGCCTACCTCCAACTAATGTGCTTGTTGTGACAAATATTAACATTTAAGTCACAACTTTAATTTCCTTTGGAAGCAGTGTTTGCATAATCAACAATAGCTCTTAAAAGCTCTCAAAGGATTTGGTCATTTGTAAATAAAGTGTTTCTGTGGAAAGCAGAAAATTCTGGAGTCATGTCATTAACTTTCAAACTGCACTCACTTTGAAATGGTGCTTGTTTGTTTGGAGAGCTCTTGCAGTATCTAAATATGTTAAGGGCTCTCCAAGCATTTTTATTATTGGAGTTTTAAGAGTAGTAGACCCTTAAATCTGGTCCTTTTGCTCATCTTCTTTCTCTATTTTCTGAGCAGCTGTGTGGGTAGATTGGAATGAGAAAGGAAATCAAGAAATGCCCCTTGTAAAGGAAGCATGAAACTGGTGAAAGGTAGTCATGCATCTTTGCCCTTGAAGTGGGAAAATACTTAATCAGCTAATACTGATGTGTGTGTATGTAAACATACCATATATGCATATGCTAGATCATTTATCACACAATAAGTAATATGTCATACATGTACATGTAATATGTATCTATAGTGTATCCTCATGGTTTCAGATGTTTTTGGAGGCCATCTGGCAGAGCTGCCTTTTTAGATTTTTCTTTTTATAATTTTTCTTAATAGTATTGTGGTGAATTAGCTAATAGTCAACTTGGGGCACCCAGCTGAACTGAGTCAGCATGGTTTTGGGTGTGGAAGGCCCACCTGAGGATTGTTGCCAACAGCATAGAAGGAGAACTGGAGGGGAAAATGGGGTACTGTTGCTAGGTAAACTTGTCCTGCTGCTTTGCCTGATAGGAACTCAGCTGTTCTCATCATTGGGGGCGGTCTCGGGTCCTTGCTGTCGCGAGGATGGCTGTGGCTCTCTTTGGGGAAGCTCTAGTCCTTATCTTAACTGTTGCTTCCTGGCTGCAGTGCAGATCCTTCAGCCTGCTGGCACAGATCCTTCACCAGCTGGCATGGACTTTCTGGCCTCCACCATTTACCTTTGGGCCTTCCCAGTGTGGATCCTTGGTACAGACCTGCACGAGACATTAACACAGGCCCTAGGTGGATTCATGGAGAACACTGCCATGGGCTCTAGGTCTTCAGATGGACTTGTGCTGAGTGTTGTCATGGCATCCAGGCCTTGAGCTGGATTCTTTGGGTCTCTAGCACATGGACAGACCGCTTTCCCGCCTCTGTATTTGACTTGTGGGGTAAATATTATAAAATAATCCTATAAATTATGTGTCCTATATTAAATATATTCCCTTGCAAAACCTGAGTACACAGGTATGTTGGGATTTGAACCTAGGGACTCATACATGCTTGATAAGTGCTCTATCATCCTTTTCAGATATGTCTCCTTTTTGTCGCAGTGTGGCATATATTCTTTAGGCAGATGCCACTGAGAAGTAAAGTGTAGCAGGTGATTTAATGATCAAAATTTCTTGCTAATTCTGCAAATTTGAGATTACTAATTGTTATGGTTTGTGTCTAGATGTCCCCCTAAAACCTCATTCAGTAATGGGGGTGGGCTTTTCACAGATGGCTGAATCTAGAGTTTGTGATTGATTCCTGGTCTAATGCTGGGTTTAAGAATGTGAGTGCTACACTCGCCCTAGGGCAAGTAGTGTCATAAAGTATAAGGGACAAAAAGAGTCTTGTCTCTTGTTCCTTTTGCTGTCTTCTACTACCATGAACTGCTGCCCCTGTGCCATGAGCCACCCTGTCTTGGAGCCGTGGATTATGGACTGAGACCTCTACAAACTGTGAGCTAAAAAGCTTTCCTTTCTTAACTTTGGGCACAGATACTTTGTCTCAGCAATGAGAAAAGTAAGTAAGATATCAATCTATTTAATCATTAACTTCTCCATATTTGAAATGAAAATTTTAGTATCAACTCCTCAAGATTTTGATGAGATTATATAACATACTGGTAATAAATAGAAAGTAAGTTAGTTGCACAGAACCCAGATATGACAAATAAATGTTCACAAAATAATTGGTAAAATTATTTTTTCTATTATTACTTTCAGTATTAGTACTTTTTTTTTGAGGCAAGGTCTCACTATGTAGTGCAGGCTGTCATTGAATTTGCTTAGCTGGGCCTCAAACTCATGACGATCCTCATGCCTCAACCTCCCAAGTGCTGGGCGTACAGGCTTGTGCCATCATGTTGGGCTTTAACAGTGTTAAGTTAGCAGACTTTATTATTCAAAGTGCTGACTACAAAGAACTATTATGGCTTAAGTATTTTCTAGTTTAGTAAGGTTTCCTGAAACTATGCATGAAGGGTAATTACTATTTATTCATTTACTTATTTATATGTAAATCTAGACCTAATTGGAAATTTTTTCCTAAGCAATTACTTTTACCTATATTGGTAAGGACATGCAAACTTAATGTGAACAAAAGGAGCTGGATCCTCTGAATCTCATCTTTTCAGTGTTTGCCTGTAAACGGCCCTTAAAAAGCTCATGGGGAAGGTGAGGAAGATTCTTCTTTTTGAAAAGGGACTCTACAGAGTTTGAATTTGGAGGGTCTGGAAAGAATTATTGCCTCACTTGTCCTGATGCTTATTAAATCAGAACAAAATCCATATTCCTCTTTATCTTGACTCGAAAAAATGTTTTGAAATTAACATTAAATTGATTCAGTTAACTGATTATTTATCCTGTTGGGTGTGTCATGTAGGCAGCTGAGAAGGTGGAGTAGATGACAAATGTTTCTTTAGAAAGTGTAACATCAACTAGATGTACACACCCTGACATTGTCAGTCAGTGTCCGTCGGATTAGTGAGCTTCAGGAGTGTGGTGTTCTATTTGATTTCAGACACTTAAAAGGCTTAACTCTTTCAACCTGGTGTAATATTTTCTGAGAATTTGGTCAAATCATTTTATTGCCTCAAATATTTAATTAAACACATTGTGGGTAATAAGTTCTGCTCCTTGACAACTCCTAAGTAGTTTTCATGCTCACTTATCTTGAATCGTTCATCCTTCTGCACAGGGGATGGGAATTAGTGGAACATTCTGTAAAAATACTCGCCCACAAAATAGTCTTGCTGTTTCTCAACAGGCTGCTGTTCAGAACACTTTGCTCGTGCTTTGCTAATGGGAAATTTGAGGTGTAGCTGGAAATGTTAGAAATTTTGTAAGACTTTGCAGTCATTTGGCCAATAGTTAAATTGTTATTTTAGTTCCTCTAATCCTGAATATTACTGATGCATAATTTTAGTCCATTTGATTTGGTCTTCTTGTTGATTTCCTAAAGACAATCCCAGGTTTTCTGGTAAAACAAACCAAACAGAATGGTAAGCACGACACTACTGAACAACAAAAACAACAAAAACGATGTGTAACCATTGGCCTGATTCCTTGAAGTCATGGTTTATTAGTTTCTTGGAAAAAAGCCTTAGCACTATTGCCTGTGTGTAGAATTTTCTAAAAACTCTAAACTTTCTGTATTCAAGATTTTTCTTATAGAGAGGAAAAGAGATTACAGGAAAAAACACCAGTTGAAGAAAAGAATAGTAAACTGTTTTAAAAGAATTTGAATATGAATAATCCTCAAGGATGTTACTTAGGTCTAAGAATATTATAACTTCTCCCAAATGGAAGTAAATCCAAAAAGGAAAGTACAGTGTAATTTTTATAGATTGTGTTTGAGAGAACGTAAAACAGGAAAGGAAAGATGAAGCGGCCGATTCTTTGCAAATGTTAGACGCTCGGATTATAAACACATTGGTAGTGACTCTGCATTTTATTTTTCTTCAGCCTTATATAAGTGTTGTTTTGGACGCATTTCTTTCATGATGCTGCCAGTCCCAGCTGAAACATTTATATCCCAGGTTGCTTGTCTCACATTGTTATGTATTAAAATGGCCTTATATCACATACTCTCTACAATTTAGAGAAAGATTTTCACTGAGGAACAAACTAAAAAAAATTATTTCCATGGAAAGCAATTTGCCTTGCTGGGCTTTGCCTGTGTTCCCAGTGCAATTACTGTAGATTATGTGAGTCTGAAAATGAGCTTTCTTCCTTGCCACCCGTCCTTCCCTGTTTGATCCTCTCCTGAAGTCATAATCTTCTGTTTACACAGTAAGTCTGTTGCCATGGAAATTAATGTGATGTTACAAATTTGCTATTATTTATGACTTCATTGCAGGATGGCTCTGAATGAGAAGTTAATATCTGATTTCTCCTCAAATACTCGGTGAGCCCTGTGAGGCCGGGTGAAGGCATTTCGGTTTTCATTTCTAATTGGGAGGGCAAAGCATTTCTACCAGTGAAAATATGAACATCTAAGAAATTATTTTTAATGTTAAAATATTTTTGAAAAAGGAATGAAACATGTGAAGCAGTAGGATAAAATTTATATTCCATGTAAAAATATTTGCTGAGAGCTGCACGACTCCTTCCTGAGAATCCTAAGTTGCCAGTGCCGTTCTGTGAACAAGTTTCTCCTTGGCACTGCTGTGTTTACTTTCTTTGTTAAGAAAAGCTAAACAGTGAGCACTCTGGTACGTAAACCGCTCAACCATTGAGATATTGAATTTTGATCTTCAATAAACCAACATTGATTTACTTCATTGCTTCTGTTTGCCTAGTTAAGCTCCACTGCCTAGGAAAAGGTTCACATAATTTAATCAAATTGCTTTTTTTCATTTGAGTTTTTATTAGTGCACAAACCAGGCACTAAGCACTCAGAACTTATTTTTACTAGTAAAGTAGCTTCCTTCTTTCTTAGAAGAAGAATTTGAAATTACAGTTAATTTCATCCCTCACTTGATATGTACAGAGATGAAATAGAACAGATTTTATTTTTTAGTGGCAAATTTTTCTTAATATCAGTTTTGACTCTTGAAGAATCCTGTATAATACCTAAATTTCATTAACCTTTGAGATTTTCAGCTGCCAGTGAACAGGTCAATAGCTTACATGTTCAATTAGAGAATATTTTATTTTTTTAACCTGAAATTTTCCTAATCATTTTATTTAATGACTGTATAGATAAAAAACTGGAAAAATGAAGTGGTTTACTGTAGGTCATGAGGCTATTTGGTTGACAATCTAGGGACAAAATCCAGAGATCTTGACAATTTGATTATAATCAATGCCACTTGAAAACTAATTTATCCTCTAGAATTTGTTTTGAATTAGACAAAACAGATTTTATTAAATTGAAAGCTTAACAATAGTCATAATCTTTTGTATCTAACTTTTATTAATTTTTTTAAGATGGGATATTTAGAGTTTCCAAATGAAGCTGCCTATTGTCTCCATGACAAGGAAGTTAGTGAATTATTTTGGGCTGTGAGTGGGATTCATGAAACTCACTTCTGAGTCCCAGAAGCACACAGACTTGCCAATTTTGCTGCAGAATGATGAGGTTGAAAAGCTGTGAATTCTGTTTTCATATGTTTGTTTCTTTTGACTCCTCAGAGGAAGTTTTAAAAAAAATCTAGGAATGACTTTAATAAATCAGCCTAAACAAGTGTTACAAATTTTTATATATACAATTCTTCTAAATCATGCTCAACTACAGATATTTCTGTATGAATGAAATTTTTTTCCCTCCAAAGTTTGGTGAGTTTGTCTCTCTCTTGATGAAGATAGGATATATTTTTCCTCTAGGCAGTGATGGCTGCCAGCTTCTTACTGTGTGAGGAAATAAGCTTGGATTGGTGGAAAACATCGAATATTATGGGAAGACAGTGAGCCAGTGGGAAAGAGGACGGCCTGAGCTCTGATGAGCACACAGAAGTGCGGAGCCGGACGGTCGTAGAGCAGGTGTGACTGTTAGACTGGTCTCCACATGTGCTCATACATGTCGTCAGTGCTAAGTTGGACAAGCTTTGTACTTTTAGGTGTTGGCCACATCAGCCTCTCATTTCTCAGTCATGGATCTGATCCCAAGCCAGACAGAGGCTAGGTTGTGGCAGAAGTTCTGTTGTCTTCTACGTCTACTGCTGCAGCTTCTGTGTTCAGGTTAAACTTAACTGCATCCACTGAAGCTCTAGCCTCCCCGCCAGTATCTGCTACAGTGGTTAAAAATGCAATCCAGTATAAGAAGTTAGACCAAAGGTGGAAAGGAGCTGGCAGGTAAATCATGGCCTTGTACTCTCCCCATGGACTACTTAAAGATGTAGCTGTTCCGTGTAGCAAATGTGCTGCCCGACTGAGCAAAGCAGTTGTTTGCTGCTCAGCTGTGGTGCAGCTGGGCTGTGCACCAGCTCACAGTGCCTTTTTCCATGTACCTCTTTCCTTCGTTCTTGCTTTCCTGAGATTGTACCCTCAAACCCAATGAGGTGGTAAGCAGAAACTCTTGAACTCAGGTTAATTTTCAGGAAATTTGCACCAGCTATTCCCTTCAAACCCTGACACCCCAGGACACTGAATTGCCCACCTCACAGATGGTGGTGGGGCCAACTTGTTGCTAGTATTGGGAGCAGAAATCATTTCTGTCATTCGTGACCAGGTAGTTACTGAAGTTTCACTGGTAGTTAATTAGGAAGTAGTCAGATAAACTCAAGTCACTGGGGAAGAACTGGCTACTGCTTTTGACTATTTGACAGGGAGACAGAAGCAATTGGGGTCTTGCCAAAAAAAAGTGGTAAATTCAGATCAAAAATTATTTACATAAGTTGCAGTATGAATGTCAGGGTGATACAGGGCGTATGACATAGGGATGATATAGGACCTCCAAATAGTCCAAATAACATGAGGGAACTATGACTCCCAACTTCTTAGATGGCTGATATGCTGAGCTTGTATTCTCTAAAATCAAAGAATGAATTCTAAGAAAAACAAATGTTAAGAGTAGGAAGTATTTATTGAGAGAAAGAAAGTTTCTGTCCAAAAGGGAGCAGAAGCAGTTCCGCCAAATTCAATTTTACAATCTACGAAACCCTAATATGCATCAGTCCACTCCTTAGAGCTCCCACCACAATTCCTTTCAATCCTCCCAGCAAGCCCGACATAGGAACTTACTAAACAGAGAAGGAAGTGGGACATTTGAGACATGGTTTGTGTACTCAGACCAGAGTGCCAGGGCTCAGAACATGTCTATAACCTTGAAGTTATTGTCTATATCGCTTAAGTATTGGTCTCACAAAGATTTCTACTTTGAAATATGGTAGTCTAGACCCTCTCATAAACCCTGTAGCTAGAAACAAAAGAAATAGTACAAAAAAAATATGGAAAGAAACAGAGGAAGAAAAGACATCTTAAATCACTAAGTGGACAAGAAAGCTGGAAACGTCACACGTCAGTAGTGAAGTAAAATCAGAATTTGAAGAGAAAAGTAATCAAACCAGTTTTTGCCCTAAGGTCATATATTTTCATAAATTGTAAAACTGAACATGATGGATTCTGTACCATCTCAAATCTGTATTTTAAAGAGTCACACAAACATAAAAAGATAATCAGGTAAATATATAATAGTTTATGAAACTTTATTACTAGGATGTGGGAAAGTAATGTTTTCTCCTAGAAATGTCAGTTGTTAAGCTCTTAGATGTCTGATAACAAATACAAGTCTCCATGATAAATACATGTCTAAGACAAACTATCAATTGGAGGACAAATCCTGTTACTAAGACAAACTGAAATAGACTCCTTTTTGTGTTTTAAAAATATACAAATTTTCTAAATCTCACAAGCACTCAGTAGCTCTTGGATATGTAAACAGAAACTAACAGTGGTATCCCTAGATTTGCTATCCCAAAACAGTTTTGCTTCAAAAGTTTCTCACCAATGTACTATCTGAGCAGAAGATCAAACATTAGTTCAGAGTACCCTGAGCTTTTAGCCTCCAGGTTGATTAAAGCAATTACTGTGGTTGTTAGTTTTATGTCAACTTAACCGGGCTGAGGTGTGTAGATACTCAGCCAGACGGCATGTTTGAGTGTCTATGAGAGCGCGTCTGTACAGACTTAGCTTTTTTATTGATGCATTACTGTAGATTGCCTTCCCAATGTGAGTGGGCCTCCTGAATCCATTAAGGACCTGAATAGAATAAAAGGGTGGAAGAAGAGAGAATTTGCTCATTTTTTTGGCCTGTTTGAGCTGAGATATGGATACCCCAGACTGGGACTAAAGCTGTATCATCATCTTTTCCAGATGTCCACCTTATGAATGGTAGATCTTGGGACTTCCCAGCATCTGTAATCACATAGGCCAGTTCTTTACAGTAAATCTGTGTGTGTGTGTGTGTGTGTGTGTGTGTGTGTGTGTGTTATTGATTCTTCTCTGAATAACTCTGACTGGTACAATTACATATACAGATAGAATGCAAATGAAAGTATTTGCAACTGCCTAGAAAAATTATAGCTGAGTAATTACAGGTTCCTTTGGATCCATATTCTTAGGTCTGTAGAAAGTTAGGATTTTCCTCTTTATAACCAGAATGATCTATTCAGGTGTGTATTTTGTAATAATGTTCAGAAAAAACTTTCATTCAAAACGAGAGTCCTACCTAGCTTTCATATTAACAGTGCATCAGAATTCTTACCCGTTTGATTTTCCACTTATAAATTGTGATGCATTAAATGTCGCTATTACGATTTATATCTGTTATGTCTCCCCAAACCCTCAGACACTCATCGGCAGGGTTTTTGAAAGATGATCAGATTAGGGGGTTCACAGCTGACTTGCCGTTGGGCGGTGTGTCTGGTGGGAGAGGCAGGTCGCTGAGGGCACGGCCGTGAAGGGTTCACCCCTGTCTCAGCTCTTCCCTGACTCTCTCCTTTGTGGACACCGTAACTGTGAGAGCTTTCCTCTGCCAGGCCTTCCACCGTGCATCTTCTGTGGGGTCCTGGCTAGCTTTGCAAAGACTGAAACTTCTTTTTTTTTTTTTTTTTAATTTAAGAGAAAATGGACACAGAAAAGAAAAACAAAAAGCAAAAGAGACAACAGCAACAAATCTAATACAATAACATTATAGGTTTACAAAATGAGATGATTGGAATTTGACAGTGGTTGTAATATTGCATATCATTACCTTCAAAAGGGTTGTTTAGATTAACAGATATAGACATGTAAAATTGATCTAATCATATGAGTATTAACTGTTCTTTTTCAATAACTAATGCATTTAGTAGTATAGTCATTTTAACTATCTTATGTATACCTATATACAAATTTATGTCTTTTTCCTTTTCCCTTCTTTCTTTTCTCCTTTCTCCTTATAATACCTCCTTATCTTCAAAATAACTGCCCATACTGTCAGTCATAATATAATCAAACAAATAGTACAGAATTAAACCAATAAAAAACAAAACAATGGAAGCAATACATACTAAAACAACACTGATTACTATAATGCCTCATGTTATCTTCTATGCAGTTGCTTATATCATCAGTCATAATACAATCAAACAAACCAAAATAGGATAAAATCACTCAAAATGAAACAATGAAAGCAATATAGGATTTCAAAACAAGGTGATCACATATCAATAATGGCTACCATAACGTGTTTTGTTATCTTTGAAATAACTGTCTGTGCCATCAAATATAATAAAATTAGGCAAATTGAGATAGAATAAGACCAAACTAAACAGCTCAATGAAAACAATACAGGATTCAAATCCTGATGATAGATTAACAATGGCCACTGCCTGCCCTTTTTAGACACTTCCTCCCCTTTCATTTTTACAATACGTATTGTGCATTTTGAATCCTACTAACTCCTTTAGTCTTTTTGTACTAGGGAGATAACATGATGCTCACCCATGTGGCTCTGGGCCATTTCACCCATGAACATGATCGTAAGTTGTATCCATTTACCTACAAGGGGCTTGAGGTTATTTTCCTTTATAGCTGAGTAGCTTTCCATTGGATAAAAATGCCATATCTTTCTTGTCCACTATGTAGCTAATGGGCAAGCTACCCAAGACTGAAACTTCTGATATGTGAGCTGAAACAAACCTCTCTTCTGTTCTGTTGTCGGCATTGGGTGTTGTGTTTCAGTGATGAGAAGGTGGCTACAACAGTAGCCATGGGCGTAGCTCTCTTATTTCAGGAAATATGCTTATCTATCAG
Organism: Dasyprocta punctata; assembly: GCA_004363535.1. Classification (NCBI taxonomy): domain Eukaryota; kingdom Metazoa; phylum Chordata; class Mammalia; order Rodentia; family Dasyproctidae; genus Dasyprocta; species Dasyprocta punctata. The sequence continues at coordinate 32,406 of RJWM01005528.1, read as the reverse complement.
AATGCAGTTATCTTATGTTTATGGTGGTCTCCAAATGCAAAAATTAAGTTTTCCAATGCTAATGAATGCAAAGAAACTCTCACAAGTAGTTTCTTTTATCTGGTAAGTAAAAATTCATCTTGAGAAGCAAGCAGTTTTGTGCCACAACCCGATTGGCTCTCAAATTTCCTGGGGTAAGGACCATAAAGGGTGGCGAGAAGGTGAGAGATGAAGACAATGGCTGGGGATGTAGCTCAGCAGCACAGCGCCTGCCCGGCAAGCATGCTGATGGGAGAAAAGGGGCTGCTCACCCACCGCAGCACTGCTATTAATACACTGGGTAGGTTGACGTCACAGGAACCCCCTTTGCCTAGCAGCCCACTGCTTAGATTGCCTTGGGACTCGGTGCTCTCTGGCCAGGAGCAGCTTGTCCACGCGGCTCAGCGCTCTTTGTTCTCCGGATGGCCTTTCTCCAGCCCCGCTCATCTGATCCATCTCCAACTTGAGCCACTCCCCACAGTTTTGAGTTGCACTAAGCATCAGGAACATAAATATAAATAAATATAAATAAATTAGTAAGAGAACTCACTAAGTATCAGACATCTTGCCAAGTGGTTTCTGTACTATCTAAATAGATGATAAGGAATAGATAAGGATTCAAGGGCACACCAAAGGGAAATATGTGCCTGACCTGTGGCAGAGCCAACATTTACCTGATGACATTCCATGAGGATAGTCTACTCCTAGATTCAGTCTCTTAAGTCCACCATCCATGTGAGTTCATAAATAAAATACACTTAGCTCTGACTTCTGCATAAGGAGCTAATACAGGAGAAGTGAGGAAATTTGCCTAGCACCAGCTAGCACATAGCAGAGGATAGGGCTGGACTCCAGGTTCTTCCCACAGCATCAGAACCTCTTGTATCACTTGGCAAAATAAGTAAAGATTTGCATGTTCAGGTTTCAGTTGATGATAAGTTAGTTTGGTCTTAGAAAGTATTTTGGGGTGAATCATAAAAAAGCAAGTGATGTTTTCCTGGCATTTTCAATGTGTGCATATGCACGCATGTGTCTATGTACTTTTCACTGTGGTGTAAGTGATAGTGTGTTTCCTTTCCAATCACTGAAGTTACCAGCTGCTAATCCTTCAGGTATGAACTTTTATGAATAAATGTTCCCTGACTTGCTATTTCAAAATGATTAACTTATGATAAGACTTGTGTTATAAGTCTGATGTTTTAAGTGCTGTGAATTTAATCATAGTTATAACAAAAGATACTGTTGTAAAGAGCAAAGTCCACATGTTTCTTTTATGCTGGAAGGATGTTTAAGTGTTTATTAGTGAAAATCTCAGAGTGCTAATTGCTTCTAATATTCTCTACAATTTGACTTCACTTACCTAGAATATGCCACAAAAGAGATACCTATAGGGCACTGCATGGTTTTTTTTTTTTTTTTAACTGAAAAGCCATGCATCCTACCTTTAAGATTTACTAGGTAGAAATGCTGAAACTGTGGGGATGTATATAAAGTATGTTTAGGAATAGAGGTGAGAAATTTCTACTTACCACTTTTGTGATTCTGGAGAAGTCGTGGAATTTAATAAAGTTTTGCTTCCTTCTCTATTCACTGTCTATATAGAATACCTGCTGTTACTGAACATGGGTGATGCAGGTGGTGTTGAATAAGTTATACATGTGAAAGTACTTCATAAATAATTAAGTGATATACAAATAACAGGAGCAGGTGCACCAGCAACAGTAATAGTGGATTACTTCTGTCAATTTTGTGGTGATTTGTTTATTTCGGTTTTTGAAAAGGTTCAATACTGTTATTGAAGGTGCAGAAAACTAAAAAAAAAGATATTAAAAAGATAACATATAGAGTGCAAATTTGTTTATACTTCCTAAAAATCTGTACCCTATTCAAGTTATTCTTGCATCTGTAGTAAGTTACTGATTTTAGAATAGATGTGAAAGAAGAATTTAGAGCAGTGCAGTGTTCCTTTAATCTATGAAGGAAAGGCATTTTAGTGGCTCTTATTATTTCTTTGTTGTTTAAACAAAGTTTTGTTTCAAACAATAACTGTAGTCTTCAGTTGAACTTGTCTTCTTGATTTAGCCAGTGTGTGATCGTAATTATTATTTCTAATAACAGATTATAACCTACTTCTGATTCATATGTAAAACTTTTGAAGTTTTTTTGGGGGGTGCCTCATTTTTTAATAGTTGTAGCTGACAAATTTCAGGAAACTGAAAATGTCAGATTCCTCTACAGACTGTGTATCTCTTCTTGGCAAGGGTCTTGCTGTAAACTTCCGCCTTGCTATTGAATCTTCTGTCTTCCCTGCCTGCATGAGAAGTGCATGACAGACAATCCAGATAAAATTAAAATTCTCTCTTGAAGGGCAATATTCTGGAACTGTCATGGAAATTATTTAATTAGGAGCAAGCCAAGTAGATACTGTCATCGTATTGGAATTGGCACAAGTCTGGAGGAGTTTTTTCTTCTCACGTCCAAGAATGTCTCTGGGCATTGTAAGAGGCTTTGTCATAATTCTTCCATCAAAATTTATTCTTAATCACTCTTTTATGAAAAGGCCAAGACTTTCATACAGCCATGTGCCACATCATGATGTTTCAGTTCCATATCGTGAAGTTCCGTAAGACTGTACTGCGTGGTGACACCGCAGCCATCTTCATATGCGAGAGAGCGCTCTGTGATGTTCGCGAGATGACAGGATGGCATTTCTCAGGACGTGTCACTTTCACAAAGTGACACATTCTTTAATTTGGATAGAATAAATATTACTAAACATGTAATAATAGGAAATATATATTTAGTATAAATTACTAATGCAGGAGGAGGGTCAACCTGAATCCCTGGAGAAAAAGGTGCGCTCTGGACTTTGGTCACATTACCATATGACTTGCAGCACACACAGCTTCACTGTGTCTCAGCTTCATAATCTGGAAAGTGAGGGATTTGGATTGTTCTGCCACACTCCGTTCAGTACCATTTCTTACTCCATGCAGCAATTCCTAGTAGAAATGACTCATGTCCCATTCAGACTTGCAGTCACCACTGGGTAATCCCTAAGGTCATTTAAAACTTTAAATTCTTTGCCTCAACTCCACAACCATCAGAAGTTCTCAATGGAATATTTTTAGGCGAACATTATCTTTCGTATTCCCTCATCAAAACTGGTTTGTGCCAGGAGTGTGCTTCTGTCGTTAAGACACAATTTTGGTACCTGAGGGGGAGCTTAGGTTTCTCTTTAGTGTGTTAAATGTAGCACCAGAAGTCAGCTTTAAGGATGCTTCTACATAGGCTAAGCAGTTTAGTGTCTGTAGAACTAAATTCTCTGCCTGAACCAGCGGTGGAAAGTGGCTGATTTGCCACCTGAGTTCGCATTAGGAAACCTTCGCACTTACACGGAAGTATCCAGGGAAGGGCTGGAAGAACAGGATGAGCTTTCATTAAAGATTTATTTTAACCAGTATTTTAATTACATTTTGTAAAGGATTTTAATTTTTTGGTGAAATTTGCAGGGAAAATACTATTGTTAAGAGAAGAGATTTCACTGCCAAATCCCTTTAACTGTAATTGTAAGCTGTTGGTTGAATGTCTATAAATGAATTCTAGTTATTGCCATGAAAAGCAGGAGGAAACAGTCATGTTGCCATTCACTGGGTATCTTTTTATGAAAGAATATTTGAGAAGTATTCCTCTACTGCCAATTAAAATAAACAGTCAGTTTGGTATTCGGGAAGAGAAATTATTTCTGACCTTGAAGATTTGGTTCCAGAGTTGGTTGAGGGGCATTTATCCCCTCCCCACCTCGCCTCTTACTCTCTTAACATTTTCATACGGGGACGGAATCTCCACGGATGATGAGAATGAGAGCCCTGGGCTCTGCTTCCTCTGTAACCACACCTCCCTGGTTCAGGAGAGTGGAGGACCGACTTCCCTCAGCTGTGAGGAGTGGAGATCGTCGGCCTCTGTGTGTCAGGAGGCCTGCCTAGCTTCAGGAGCGTGGCTCTGTGCTCGCTCCTGCGCCTGGCGTGGCTCCCCGTAAGCGGGCCGGAACCTGTGTCTGTCTGCACTCTCAGGTCCCCCGTGGTCCGAGGCTGCTGTTCTGATACAGTCAGACCAATCCACAGTCTCATGCTCTGCTTTACATGGGTCTGACAGTCCAGACATTCGGAGGGCTGTGGTAGTGAAGACAGGATATCAGGAGACCAGATACCTAAGTAACAATAATTACATTTCATTTCTTATTGTCTGGTTATGTATTTGTCAGCTGATTTGAAATTCGAATGGGATGCAAGAGTGTGAAGAACTATCACTATTAAAATTTCAACAGCAGCCACTTTTACTGAGTTATGAACATGAGATAAAGTTATGACTGTAGATGTCTGCATTCTTCATTTCAAGCATATGTATTGATCCATTTTGCTTTTTTGTGTTCATGAATATAGTTTCACAATGAAATGACCACATTGTGTCTGTACTTTGGAATTTGGATTTAACACAAAGATCATTTTTATATAAATGCATTAATCAGCTTTCTACTATTATGACAAAATACCCAAGAAAATCAGACACAGAAGGTTAAATGTCACATGGTTTCTCTTATATGAGAAATCCAAAGTGTAAACGACATGAAGAGTAAAGTAAAAGGTGATAGGAAACAGAGAGAGACTTCGTGGAGATGGGAAGGAGTTATGAGAAGGCCAGGAGACAGAAGGGTGAGGAAGGGGGAGGTGCGGTATGTGTGTGGACCGATAATTCACAATGAGTATATTCATTTTGTATTGTAAACATATCTAATAGAAAAGCTTTCTTTCTTTCTTTCTTTTTAAGAAAATGAATTAAGAGAAGGTGGATTTATTTGGTTTCATGGTTTCAAAGGATTCAGTCAGCTAATGTCATTGTTTGAATATCTGAGTCAAATATTAGAGTGTGCTCATTAATGCACTGTGTATTTCAATACTGAAATAAAATAGTTCCCCAAACCAAAATTCACTAAACATTTGTGAAATCTACCACAATTTCATTTAGGGAGTATGACATTTAATTTCAATTGCCAATTTGATTGGTATGAGACATACCTGAGAAATTAGTCAAGCTGGCTTCTGGCTCTGTCTCAGTGGGTATTGGAAGTGTAACCATATCTGGTCCCTGGACCCTTCCTCTCTGACCTTTACCCTGGGCTCTGCTTCCTAACTACCATAAAGTGAGCAGCTTTGCTCCGCTGTGCTCTCTGCCATGATGTTCCACCTTGGAGCCAGCTGACCATGGCCTGAAACCTCTCAAACTGTGAGCTGACATAAACCACCCCTCCTTTAATCATGGGTGTCAGGTACTTTGTCACGGCAACAGGAAACCTGACCAATACAGGAATCACTACCCAGAAGGAAAGATTGGTTCTACACAGCAGACTTGGAGGAATGTATTTAGAGAAAAGAAAAAAAAAAAAAAAAAAAAAAAAAAAAAAAAAAAAAAAAAAAAAAAAAAAAAAAAAAAAAAGGAAAAGTACTCATTGTTTAATCCCCCTGAAAATTAATATTTCTTTATATAGCAGTTTGTTTTAAACTATATATTATTATCCCACTTGAGAGAAGAGAGAAATTGAGGCTTAGCAGCAACAAATATAATGAATTTAAGGTGACACCATTAGAAAGTATAATATTAACCACGTGTATTAGTCAGGGTTTGCTAAAGAAACGAATATAACACAAGATACATAACTGTGTAAGAAATTACAAGATTGGCTTTCAATGGTCAGCCACAAAGTTGAATAAAGGGGCGTGCAGAGGGTGTATGCAAGCTGGAGGGGGAAGGGCCCAGCCCAAGGGCTGGAGCTTACTGCAGTGTCCTATGCAAGTCCGTATCAGGAGGCTGATGGGTCTATAATGGAACACTGAAGAATCTATGATGGAAGGCTGAAGAGCCTACAACGAAGGCTGAAGAGTCTGTGCCAGAAGCCAGGAGACAACTTCCAAGCTGAAGGCGAAGACTGGAGCTCCTCTGAAGGAGCAGCAATCAGTCCCTCCTCATTCACCTTTTATAGTATGCAGGCTGCTCCCCTGGGGTGGGGGTAGCACTCACACCATCTGCCTGCCCTCCTCTTGCACAGGCTGAGGCTATTTACAAAGTAAGAACCCTGGTTCCCTGCTGAGTCTCTCAGTTAAACGTCTGACCTTCTCAAATTGATACAATGAACAGGTAACTGCTTGTCCTTTACACCCCAGGATGCAGAGCTGCTGAGTTACTTAATTAAGCTTCTAGACTTCTCAAGTTGGCACAATGTATAAACCATAACACCAGGATTAAATAGCAGCTCTGGTAGGCTCAAATCTCTGTGTGCTTTGGTTGAGGATAGTTGTTTCACTAACAATGAGATGCAAGAAAAATTTCTGTCTCTCTCTGTTTCTCTCTGTCTCTGTCTCTATCTCGATCTGGACCGCAATCCCTGTCTGTCTCTATTTCTCATCTCCTCTTACCCCTCCCATTTTACATTCTTCTTTCAAAATCACCGAATCCTGATTTTCTTTCTTTCCATCAAAATCTTCTCAAACAGTTTGATATCCCCAAATTTTTGCAAGCAGAATATCCCAGCAGTATCATGAAAATATTAATACACCAGGATGGAAGCTGCTTGTACTCACTCCATATAGTTTACCTCCCTGTTTCTTCCAGTAACAATTAATAAGTAGCATTCACTTAAAAGCTGAAATTACTTCATTAGTTTAGCCAAATTATCTTTTTATGCTGGTGATAAATAAGCAGCCATCAGCCATGATTCACATTAGTTCTGTGGTTTAAAACAGCTAATTTCCTCTTAGGTGCCCGCATTGTGCACAGAAGTACTTCTGTTCAGTGTATTCTTATTATGGTACTTGACTAACAAGATCACTCTCCTCTCTTGAGCAGGACTATAAACTTTTCTTCTCTGTGAGGCTGCCTTGGTAGAACCCACTTTATTAGAGACAGGTATATTTGTTCAGATGTATGGGTAAGTTCACTGGCTGAAAGTGAATATGCAAAACAAATTAGCCATTTCCAGTGTTGAATGACTTTGCTTGAGGACACCAGTAGTTCCTGCAGGGAGAGGCAGAGGAAGGGGCTGCAGAGGCTCCCAGTCTGGTTCCCTCATCCCTCACCTTTCTCTTGTCTCTTCCGTTACCCTCCATTATTTCCAGGGAGACCTCAAATAGCCTTCCAATGGCCTCCAGACAACTTCCATTTAAGTTTAATGTGTCATCTTTAGAATATATTCACCTTGCCTCTGGTGCTTAACCACTGACATGATGATCATCAGAGTTTTGCCTCACTGACTGTCAGAGCTTAAGTTGTTCCATTAGTTAACAGACTCAGTGTACCTGATTTGTCTGTAGAACACTGAAAATAGTCCTTGTAAAAATCCATTGCTTTGCAACCTATAGGGGTTGACATCGACAAATGGAAGTAAACTAAGAGAACAGATTCTTCTGTGCTCGAGTAGCTTTGTTATACTCGTGATATTCTTCTTCAGTAACTGGATTGTATTTGACATCAAGCGAACGATGGTCTCATTTTCTGACAAGCAAGGAGCCATAGACATTTTTTGACAAAGTGCAATGTTCTAAATTTAATTTTGCTTTCATATAAAAACAATTTTTATTATGTAGCTAAATCTAATTGCAGTTTAAAAATGCATTTAAGAAGTGTTTTAAGAGAGACTACTAAAGAAATTAATGCTTGGATATAGTACTTTTCCCCTGAACTACTCCTGTTACACTGTATTATAACCTGGCGTCTTCTTGTTAGTGGTAGGCTCTTTTGACATTCATTTCAAATCTCTTAATTGAACAGTCTTCTCTGTTTCATGCTTCAGACTCTTCATGAGGCCACTCTTCGGTAATCTTTCTGAAATTTTGTAATTCTTGTCTAATTGTACTCATGGACAAATCAATTTTGTATAATTTACTGAGTCTGAAAAAAGAAAACTGTGATAATGTGAGAATATTTCTGGATAGAAATTGTGATTTGGGAACCATCCCAATGAACCCAGTTTTTACAAATGTTCATATACATATCCTAGCTAGCTTCCTTTTTATTTTTTAAAAAAATAACTAAAATAGTTTAAGACTTTCTATAATACTATACATCCTATGTCCTTTATGTCTATTTAGTAAATATTTTGCAATTCATTATATCACCTTCCTGATTGTTTTCACCTTAAAGATTGTTTGTTTTCTTGTCTTTTCAACTATAGAAAGCTTTTGGGGAGAGGTACCATGTAGTAATTGTATCTTATAGTTCTTGATGTTTTTCATCAGAGTGGACGTCAGTGCTATGTAACAGTTGCTTGAAGTGTGCCAACTAAATTATGGCAGCAGTGGAAGCACACTATGTCATATAAGGCGTTGGTGTTGGCTTTTGGTATTGTGTGCAGCCTTGGGTCAGTAGAAATTTCTTGGTTTTATTTCAGACACTGTTTATGATCCAACCCACATCCATTGATGCCCCCCAAATCTTTATCAGACAAAATGGAAAACAGAGCCTATCCTTTTGTAAGTTTGGATTATTTTTCAAAGACAATCAAAGATAGTTCTTTTGTAAGAGATTTATCAAGATCTAAGTAATATATAATTTAAATCCACCTATTTAAAATGTGCCATTAGTGACTTGTAGTATATTTGCAGAATTATCCAGACATTACCATAATCAACCATAGAGGATTCTCATCACTTCAGAAAGGAACTTCAGAAGAGCCAGGTATAGTGGCTCACACATGTAATCCAAGATTCTCAGGCAGAGATAGGATTTCAGGTTAGAGGCTGGACAGGGAAATTTGGGAAGACCTTGTCTCAAAATAAACATAAAAAGGGTTGGCCATTTAGCTCAGTCTTTTCTATAAAAGATATCTGGGTTCAGTGCCAGTACTGTTAAAAAGGGGAAGGAAAGAATGTATTCTGTAACTGTAACCATCCAGTATCCCTTGACCTTAACTAACTACTAATATGCTTCATATTTCCATATATTTAGCTTCTCTTGACATTTCATATAAATGGATTCATGATTTGTAGTCGTTTGTGACTGGGTTCCATCACTCGTCCTCATGCTTCTCAAGGTTCATTCATGTTTCAACATTTAAAAGTTCTTAATTTCTTTCTATGACCAAATAATATTCCATTGTGTGGATAGACCCATTTGTTTATCCATTAATTACTTAATAGACATTTGTATTGTTTCACCCTTAAGCTGTAATTTTGATGCTTACTTGGCCTCAAAGATCTTTTTGAAGCTTATCCCTATCAATTTGAAATTATCTAACAACAGCAACAAAGCTCAAATTATATTGTAAACTTCAGGATTTTACTATGATCACTTTTTCCTTGGTCACTGTATTGGGTGATGTACTATGTCCCCCGAAATCCCCTCATATACTTTTGATTGGGCTGAGTCTGGCACTTGTTATTGGTTTGTTGTCTGGCATGGGGATTGGCAATGTGAGTGCTGCACCCACTCAGGGGTGGAGCTGACATACAGTGTAAATGAGGTGGGTCTTCCTCTTGCTAGCTTCCACCCTCTCTCTTGCACGTTTCCGCCCTCTCACTCACCAGTATCTTGCTGCTTGCAGCCACCATGAATGGCTGTCCTGCCACACCACGCTGCCTTGGAGCCAACTAAGTATGGACTGAAACTCTCGAGAAACTGTAAGCAATAAACCTTTCCTTCCCTAATTTTGGGCGTCAGGTATTTTGTCTCAGCAACGAGCAAAAAGTAACTAAGACAGTAACTTATACAAATCTAAAAGAGATGCTATCTCTAAATTACTACTTTGTTTATGTATATTAATCCCCACTAAGAAGGAAAATTTTATTGCTGAACTATCTTCAAGCATTTCCCAAATCATATTTTATGTCAGCACCAATTTCTCTCAACTCTAAAACACCATAAAGGAAGAAATCATCTGATGTTCAGAAAGATTTAGTTTAAGAAGTCTTGCCTGACTATAGTATTTAGGCTTAATCTTCATGGAGCAACCACGTTACACTAAGCCTTTGTAGCTCCCTTGGCTGCCTTTGAACTCTTGGTTAAATGAGGGAGATTCAGGCAAAACATGTGCATGATAGAATGGGATAATGGTTTTCTAAGTCTGATAGTAGTCTAGAGGAAGGAGCTACCTATGACTGCACTGGAACTTGTAGCATGAATCAGGCAGAGAATCAGAAATCAGCACATGCTAGACAAAAGGAGCCGCACAGGAAAAACCACAGAAGTAAAAATGATCTGGGAATGCTGTAATCTGGGGCAAACAGTGTGGACAAGTGGCTAGCAATATAGATGGGAGGGCAAGTGGGAACAAATACTCAAAGTTGTGGAAGAGTTTACGTGAAATATTCATAGATGATGGACAACTATTGAGAAGGTCTTTAAGTTAAAGTGAGTTAGAGAGGAGAGTGATGTAATCAAATCAGAAGCTTCCATGGTCTGTCAGAGTGCAGCTCTGGTGGAAATGTAGACACTGGAAGGAGGAATGAGCAGGCTGCTACAGTAATCAAAGTGGAGAATCTGGAAGCAAGCAGTGTCAGGGCAGACAGGGAGAAGATGTGTCTGGACATTTAGTCCGACAGTACTGGTAACATTTTCAAAGGCGTGACGTGAAGAAGCGGGAGAAACCAAGGAAGGTTTCTGTCTTGGTTACTTTCCGCTCGTTGCCGAGACAAAATACCTGACACCCAAAGTTAGGGAAGGAAAGGTTTATTCTTACAGTTTCTCGGGAGCTTCAGTCCATAAAGTTGGCTCCAAGGCAGCATGGGGTGACGGGGCTACCATTCATGGCGGCTGCAAGCTGCAAGGCACGTTGGTGAGAGAGAGGAAGGCGGAAGAGAGGCTAACAAGAGGAAGACCCGCCTTCCCTTACACTGTATCTCAACTCCACCCCTGGGTGGGCACAGTGCTCACATTGTCAATCAACAAACCAATAACAAACCAATAACTCAGCCCCATCAAAATTGTATGAGGACTTGGGGGTACACTGCATTATCACCCAATACAGTTTCAATGTTTCCAGTTTAAGTAAAATTCATGTGCTTCTCTGAAGGTCCACATTGGTCCACATTTCACGTCTAAATCCATTTGTTGTATTAGTAACATAATAACTCTTCTCTAAATCAGAAAAACAGCAACCAATAGCTTTCCATTGTCCACAAAAACCTTGGATTGATGTTCAGCATATGCCACAGACAGTGCCATATCAGTGTTATATAGCAAACCACAGATTATGACAGATGAAGAGAATCTCCTGTTCATGCCTCTGCAGTTCAGTGTCTGCCAGCAAGGCTGATCCTTTGGGGACTGGTACCACACTGTCTCTTGTTCTCTGTGGACTACAGCTGATATCAGCACCTTCTTTACCACCCCAACAGCACCTGAACATCTTAAGGATTTGTTTGAATGCCATGACCTCTAATAACCCTATGTGGCAAAGGAACTCATGTGACCCACTCCCTAGCTAAAGGAAGACCAGTGTATTCTGCCCACTGTCTTGGTTACATTTTACTCATTGCTGAGGCAAAATACCTGACACCCAAAACTAGGAAAGGTGAGGTTTATTTCTTACAGTTTTTCGGGAGTTTCAGTCCATACTTAGTTGGCTCCAAAGCAGCATGACATGGTGGGGCTGCCATTCATGGTGGCTGCAAGCCGCAAGGCGCGCTGTTGAGAGAGAGGGTGGAAGTGAGTAAGAGGAAGACCCGCCTTCCCTTACACTGTATGTCAGCTCTACCCCTGAGTGAGTGCAGCACTCACATCACCAATCCCTGCACAAGACTCAGCCCCATCAAAAGTATATGAGGACTTGGGGGTACATAGTATATCACCCAATACATTCCACCCCTGGACTCCCAAGGCCTCGTATACATCTTTAATATAAAAGACATTTAGTCTTTCTCCAAGAGTTGCCAAAGTCCTAACAGTTTCAGCGCTGTTGAAAAGTCCAAGTCCCAAATCAACTCCAAGACCTATGGCAAACTCTTAACCATAACCCCCTGTACAAATGAAAACAAGGTTAAGCAATTCCAACATATAAAGGCACAAGATAAACATTACAATTCCAACAGTTACAAACAGGTGAATACAAAGTGTTGGAACCAAAGCAAGTCCAAAATCCAGCAGGGCAAACAGATGCTCAGCATCTGAAGAAATCTGGTTACAAGTTCCAAAAGGCTTGAGTGATTCCATCCCTGCAGCACCTTCAGGGATCTTAACTTCCACAATTTTCCTTGGATGATCCATGTTCCTTGGCTTCACCCTTACATCTTTACACATTGCTCTCTGCAGGCAAAGTGGAAAAGTGGAAGCTGCTTTAGCCTTTTCTTGTACTTAAAACCAGCACCATGTGGATCCTGCCAAGGTCCATTGCCAACTGGAGCAATAGCTAGGCTTTCCTCTCTCTTGGCTGTAGGGGTCAACTTCCTGGATTGCTGAGCTCTCTGAACCTGATTGTGAGGAACAGCTTCTCTATGCCGCTGCCATTCTGGAATCTGGCGTGGCTGCTACCATTCTGGAATCTGGTGTGGCCACCTCACCTGGTGCTGCTGCGACCCTTTTGAAACCTCCTGTGGCCTTTGTTGCCACTCTGAGACATGGAACTCTGTGACTTTTTCCTCTGAGCAAACTCTCACTTTTGAAGACCTGAGGCTGCAAATGGTGGAGGCTTGCTGCTTCCCAGAATGCCCCCAGGCCATCTTTTTCATTTCTTTATTCCTTCTCAGCAACCAAGGTGTCAGCTCAATCTCTACAGTCCACAGCTTCGTGGCCAAACTCACAAGATTTTAAATCACCATGCCAGGCTCCTTGCTCTTTATTCACAACATAAACCTGACTAAACACCCCCAACAAAAGCCAGGCCACCATTTCAACACTAGGTTGACTGGAAATTTTTTCTGCCAAACTAATTAGCCCTTTGCCCTTAATCTCAGTCTCAGGCAAAGTCTCTGGACATGGGCAGAATGCAGACAAGCTTTCTGCCAAGCTGTAACACACATCGTGTGGAGTCCAACAACCAATATGATCCTTCTTCCCAGCAAAAACCTCCCAAGCCTGGTCTTTACTGGCAGGCTTTCTATCAGCCTTCTGGTCTCCTGGGTTCTGACTAGAATCTCCCATACAGAACAGCCTAAGCTTTTCCAGCTCTATGTGTGTAGGCGACATCTCCAAACCTTTCCAAACTTCCCACAAACCATTTCCAAAGGCTCTTGAACCACATGATCAGGAATAGTCACAGTAACGACCCCACTCCTGGTACCAAATTCTATCTTGGTTACTTTTTACTCATTGGCAAGAGAAAATGCCTGACGCCCAAAATTAGGGAAGGAAAGGTTTATGTCTTACAGTTTCTTGGGAGTTTCAGTCCATACTTAGTTGGCTCCAAGGCAGCATGGCATGACAGGGCTGCCATTCATGGTGGCTGCAAGTCACAAGGCGCACTGGTGAGAGAGGGCAGAAACGCAAGAGGAAGATCCACCTTCCCTTACACTGTATGTCAGCTCCACCTCTGTGCAGGTGCAGCACTCACATCACCAATCCCCGTGCAAGACTCTGCCCCATCAAAAGTGTATGAGGACTTGGTGGTACATAGTATTTATCACCCAATACACCACTATGAAGCCACAATACAGCTGTAGTAGTGTGGCAGTATCATGAGACAGCAGCACAGGGAAACAATGGCTGTTTATTTACACTGGGTCTAGAAATCCTCCCTTCTCACCAGGTAGACTTTTCTCAAGTTTTTGTGATTAATAGTAGGAGAGTGAAGTTTCAGCATAATTGATCCTGATCCACTACCCACACAGTATGATGCTGCTGAATTTGGTTGACTATGTAATTATCGGTAAATAGCTGTATAAATTGGGTGGGTATGCTCCTTTTAGATCATCCTGCTCATCAGAAACACAGCCCCCTTTCTCCACTGTCCCCGTAAATTTTGGTGTCTTCCTTGGTGATCAGCCAATCGCAGCACATTGACAAGCCCTGATCGTGTTTAACTAATGGCGACAATTGAGCGCCACACTCGAGGTAACACAGAATCTGCAGGTCTTGAGAAAGAATGACGAGACAAATGTCACAGAGGGGAAATGAAAAGGGGCGCTGCCCCCTTCCTGTAAAGCTGTGAGCCTCTGGGAGCCTTGTGCACTGTCCCCAGAGCACCTTTGTCCAGGCTGATTCGGGGGTTCCCACTGCAGTCTCCTTTTGCTTTCTCTTGAATCCCTTCCCATAAGGTAGGCGGCTTACAGTAATAGCATTGGAATGAAGTGCGGCTTCAGGCAGGAAAGGTTAAACATTTCGAAAATGCAAACCAGATAAATTTTTAAAAGCCTCAAAATAGTCTTGGAGCCACAATGGCTCTGTGCAGTCCCCAGCCATTCTTGTAACAAAAGGCACTCCTCTCCCAGGCAGGCTTCTCGTTTGTCAGAGGAGAGATTCCTGTCTCCTCGCGGCCCACTCTGTATAATTTAAGGTGACTCTCTGCACAAGGAAGTTCACCTTCCATTAGCATGTTTTCTCTAGTAAGCACTCTCTTGCAAGTGCTATAGTGTAAACATGAGTGCCTACGAATATGAACATTTATTAAATAGCACTGATGAATATTTCAATACCTTGGGGAGAGCAATTCACAGCTCAATCATTCAGGCTGTTTTAAGTGCAGCATAGGACAATTCCACTACATCTTCCATTAATATTTAATTGCCCATTTTATTCTGTTTACCTTTTTGGTTAATATATAATTTAAAGCCCTTCTACTAAAAGGGGGGAAGAAAAGAACAGCTGTTCATCTGCTTTTAACAAATCTCTGGTGAGAGCTTTTACCTCATTTAAAATTCATTGCAAAGAGTTTTTTATTTAATATCAGTAACACAAAACCTCAGGTATTAAAAGTAAAACTTGGAAGCAACTCTCATGCAAAAAGCCTGGCTGTGACTTGGGTTTGATTACACATCATTCCTGAGTGGCAGGCATTGACAGGAAACGTCTGAATCACCAACAATGGCGCCGTGTGTCATGTCTTCATGAAATAGAATCACCGTAACTCGACCTGACACATTCTGACAACATGTCGGAAAGCTGTTATGCACTCTGCAAAAAGTGAGTCCTGTCATCCCAGCCATGCAGATTTTACTGATGGGATAAAACACATTCGTGCTTGCTAAAGGACAAGGGAGTCGGATATGTGTGTGGCCTCGAGGAGCCAGAGAACCCCTGAGGCACTAACCATTCACCTCTCCTTGGCCCTCCTTTGGTGGTTGCCACCAGCTCCTCTCTTTGTTGTGTTCAGATTCCCAAGGCCCATCTCTTGTCAGCTCAGTTGGCCTGGCCCCTAGTTAACTGCCAGGCACGTGTCTGTCAGGAGTTTGTCCTGAACCTGATCTAATGGCAGGTACCCTGACATTTATGACAGCTTGCCCTACTGTTGGGGGTTTTCCCCAGGCCAGCAAATAAAATTCACCCCAGTGGATGGCCCTGTCCTGTCATCCTAAATCATCTGGAATCAGCTGCTTTCCAGGACAATGAGCTGCATAATCTCCTGTTTTTCCTGCTCAACTTGATTTCTGCTTTTGATTCATTTCTCCTGTCTATATTGCTAGGGCTTGTTTAAATATTTACAGCATGGCTGAGCCAGCAGCAGTAAGAACTTCAAAAATACCATCACCACCATCGTTCAACTCAGAAGTTCCTTTTCTAGTTTGGATTTCTTCATCTGCCATTGCCTCACTTCATTAGTGCTTTCCCCAGTCTCTGTCAAGTTTGCTTCATTTTCTCCATCTGGCTCCGTTAATAGAGACTTTTATATAATGCTTCTTTTCACTCCTTCATTTATTCATTCACAAATATTTGCTCAGCATCTGAGGCAGGGATTGTTCAATGTGCCAGAAATACAAGAATATAGTAAGGAGGTAAGGAAAGAGACAGCTGCCTTTATGAAGTTACACTGAGGAGGTCGGACCTTGAGCTTTGTCAATGGCTCACATAGGTGCAAGGGTGCTACACACCTGTCCTCAGTGCCGGGGTGCCCTCTGGAGGTGCCCAGAGCACCTCATGATTTAGCAAGAGAAAGAACTCTAACACTCTTACAAATTGATTGCATAGATATCCCTAATTGTTTACTACTCCTATGAACATTTCCCGTGACTCATCCTATAAGGTAGAGTCTATTTCTCTACCTCTTGAATCTATGTTACTTGCTTTGGTGGATAAAGAAATGTGTGTCACTACTGAGTCTAGGCCTCAAGAGGCTTGTTTGCCTCTCTTCTCGTTTGGGCCCTGCTTCTGTCTGAGCTGGCCTGTGGGCTGACAAGAGATTACATGGAGCAGGGGTGAGGCATCCCCACCGTCCTATGCCGGCCAAACTCAGCCTGGGTCAGGAGAGGGCCTGCCCGATAAATATCTGACCCAGACGTAGAAGTGATCCCAGCCGCCAAGGACAAAAGGCCAACTTCCCCACATGCTTGACGGAGAGGAAAGGATGATGTTTCCAGTCACTAAGTGTAGGAGTGGCTTGGTATGCTTAGTAGCTAATTGATAGATATTCTCTAAAATTTTTACAGTCTATTTACATACTCATATACTTCCTACTTCCCTCACCCTGTGTTAAACCCTAATCAGATTTTACAATTCAGTGGTTGGGACTTACTTCTGAAAATTTTTTCAAGTTTTAAGGACAGGCACCTGGATCAAATCCCTTAAAACTCGAGTTTAGACCACAATGAGCTAGAAAGAAAATGAGAACCAAAGGCCAAAGGAAGCAGAAAGAGATGGTTTAAGTTCATTGCAAGAGAGAATTGGATAGTAGTTTGGATTGATTTATATCTCATCAGCAAGGGCTCACATATCTCTGGGTGTAGTTATTTACCAGCTTGAGTGGAAAAACTGATGTCATGATGTAACTGTACACAGCTCAAATTGTTGTTACGATTCCTGTTTCCATCTCTCTTCCCCTATTATTGCCGGTATTAATTCAGTTACAGAAGTTAGGAGGCTTGGTAGAGAGACCGATTAAGTCATCCTACTTTTCCCCATGAGCCATATCTGAATTTCTGCACATAGTATATTTTCAAACACTTTCTCCAATATACAGTAGTTGAAAATGGCTTGAGCAATGGTCCACCGTAAAAGCTTTAACTGGAAATATATTCTATAAGCACTTACCGGAAGAGAAATTTATGCAGAAAAAAATAATTAAAGCTTTATCTGACCAAAACCCACACAAGCAAGGAAATTCAAAGTAATGATCAGACTTTCTTCCTCCCTATCTCCTTTTTGTCTCAGTGTTTTTCTACAGAAGTATTAGACATGTCTCAGTGGAGCCAGAGAAATAGATCAGGGCTAGGGTTGAGTCTAATAATGACTTGGGTACTACTTCAGTTACATGGCTCATCTGAATTTTATAGAAATGACCAAATCCTGAAAAGTTTTATCAGGATCAGCAAGACCCAGATGGTTGGTGAGAAGATTAGTTTGATCCAGAGAGAATCACAGTGCTCCATTTTGTTATAGATGAGCCCATGTAAAAATCTTACAGTTTGCAAATTAAGACTTTAAGAATCTCAAGTACTATGTTCTAACCCTGTTTTCTTGTTTCAATTTTATGTAAGTGTCCTTATTCTGCAAATTTCAAAGTGGAGTAATTTCTGAGCTGTCCAAGCTAGTGAAGACTCTGGAAACTGGAAGACCCAGGTATCAATCTCACTTATGGTTAGCATGATTTTGGTCATGGTTACCTACATACTTGAAATCTCAATTTTCATATTCTGATGATGGCAAGAACAAGACTTTTTTCCTAGAATTGTTATTAGGATCAAATGAGAGAATGTTTGTTAAAGGAGATAGACCCTATTTCACCAAGTGTGTTTTGTCCAGCATTAATAGGGATTGTATGCACTCTGTATCAAGTGAAATTAGACAGTTTTCTCTCCTTTAAGACTGTGGAGTTCTTAATATACTAATAAAGTCTTACTTCTTAGATTCACTACACTGGTGCTATAATATTAGTAGGACAAATAATTTGTAAAAAAATATATACTGTTGTGGTTTTGATCTAAAACATATCCAGATGACCATATGTTGGGGGCTTGGTTGCCAGTTGATAGGCTTTCAGGAGACAATTATATCATGAGAAGTCTAACTTCATCAGTAGATTTACCTATTGATGAATTCATAAGTTGATTGCATTATTGGAAAATGATGTGAGTTTGAAAGGTTGGGTGTAGTTGAAAGGAATGGGTCATGGAGGCATGACCTGGGGGTTATATTTTGTTCCCCATTCCTCTTTTCTCTCCCTGTCTCTCCCTCTCTCCCTCTCTCTCTGTCTGTCTCTCTCTTTTCATCTCTCTCTCATTCCTAAAAACAGTGGGGCCAGCAGACTATGGACTAAAATCTCTGAAACCATGAACCCAAATAAACATTTTTTCATTAAGTTGATTTATCTCAGGTGTTTTAACACAGTAATAGAAAGCTAACACAAATATTTCTGAGTAAATGCTCAGAAATACCAATTTACTTTCCTGTTCTGTTTATCATAGACTGGTCCCAGTGCCTTTTATATATTTATTGGTATGTTTATTTATTCACTAATTTCTAACTATGACTTTTAAAAAGTATTTTTTAGGTTGACAGTATCAGACAGAATAAGAAAAATAAATAAAAATGGCACTTTCTCTCATCCTGTGTTATGCTTGTAAGCATTAAAAAATTCCAATGGTTATAAAATTCAATACTCAAATATAAGGAATGAAAAACAAAAATCATACTATATAACATTCAAATGATTCAAATCCAAAACACTGAAAATATCAAATACTGCAAGTATGCAGAAGAGCAGGAACTCCCATTTAGTACTGGTGGGAATGTAAAGCAGTGCAGCCATGTTGGAGCTAGTTTGATTTGACAATTTCTTATAGTCCAGTAGTTGTGCACCATGTATGTGCTCACATAAACTAAAAACTTTGGTTCACACAAAAACCTGCACATAGAGATCCATAACAACTTTATTCATAACTGCTAAAACTTGGGAAGCAATCGGGATGTCTTTCCATAGGTGAATGGCAGCATAATCCATGGGCCATCCAGACAATGGCATACCATTCAGTACTGAAAAAAACTGAGCTATCATGCAACAAAAAGACATGGAGGAACCTTAAATGCATATTACCAACTGAAAGAAGTCAGTCTGAAAGGCTATATACTGTATGACGCCAATTACATAGCACTCTGGAAGAGACAGAAGTGTGGAGACAGTGAAGAGGTCCGTGGTTACCAGGGGTCAGGGTGAGGGAGAGGTGAAGAGGCCTAGCCTGGGGAACTCTCAGGGCACTGCACAGACTGGCAGATGTGTGCCAGTGCACGTTTGTCAGAGGCACTGGATGCACGCGACCAAGAGGGGTCCCCAAGTAAACGAGGAACACAGGACGGTGGTGGTGTGTCAGGGCACAGGCTGTGTGTTCCAGTGGACATTGGCAGTGGGCAGGGGCTGTGGAGAGGCGCGAGGCACGTGAGAGTCCTAGGCTCTTCCCATTCAGTTTGGCTGGAACTGAACTGTAACGTTTATTTGAAAAAATCTCTTTCCCACATTGAATTTACTTTCTAAAGGGAATTGAGTCTAGTGTGTTTTATCAAATATAATTGTTTACATAGACCATTAGTGCAGGTAAATTTATGTGTGTTATGTGTGTTTTTATATGTAAAAATACATGTTTTTATGTGTAAAACACATGTTCATTTGTATTTCAAACTTCGTGGTTCCAATGGTAAAAATGGCATTTCATATTGGTTTGGATCTACATTTTGCTGTTTGAATAAGTTAAGGCACTTTTAATTATTGCTTATTTCCACATATTTTATTCTGTGCACATACCCTTTGCTCATTTTTCTATTGAGTTGTTCATTTCTAAAACTTCGTGGTTTTTCTCGATCTTCATACATTAACAAAATTATCTTCATAGTATGTCTATGTGAAATTAAATACTTTATAACATAGGTATTATAAAAATATTTAATTTTGTCATCATCTATTGTTTATTTTTTAGAAATGTAAAATTTTCATAATGTTTTTTTTTGTTTGTTTTATGTGTTTGTTTTATGTATTCTTAATCATGTGCTCTTGATAGGAAGATCTTTATTTCAGGATTATAATCACTGTATTTGTACTTTATTGAGAACTATTTAAGATACTTTTCCCCACATTTAAATCTTTGATAAAATTGAAATTCATTTTGATAGAAAGAATAAACATTGTGTTCACTTCAGCAGTACATATATTAAAGAGAGTCAATCTTAGGATTTCCAAATAGCTACAAAATTGTACTGATCTCATTTAAAGATAATTCTGCTTTTCTCAGATGATTAAAAATGCCACACTTAAATTAATTTCCCTTACATATTTAGCTATATACATCTGATCATGCTATTAAATTACTTGATGCATTCCTATTCAGAGTCATTCTTTTTTTTTTTGGTACTGGAGATTGAACTCACAACCTCACACCTACCAGGCAGGCACTTAAGCCACTGAGCTAAATCCCCAGCCATATTTTTTGAGGCAGGGTCTCACTATGCAGTTCAGGCTGACCTTGAACTCACTTTGTAGCCCAGGCTGGTCTCAAACTCACAATGATCCTCCTGCCTCAGCCTTCCGAGTGCTGGGATTAAAGGCGTGTGTCACCACCCCAGCTTTTAGAGCCATTCTTATCATTTTGCCTAGGTTAAGTTTACTAAAAAGGGAATAAACACCTTTTTAAAAAATAGAGTATGCTATTTTTTATAAAATTTATGATTTATTACAAAGATTAAAAATTTAACACTAGCAATTTACAAGCAGATGTTTGACATCTGATTTGTAAGAGTGTGTGTGTAGGTAAGGGGGTGTAGGTATGTGTTTATGAGAGAAACTGAGATAAAGAAAGACTGAATGGGCAGGTTTTCCGGTCAAGTATTTATAATTCTAGAATTTAAAAATAAAGATAAAAATTTACACGAGCTCGGTAAAACTGGAAATAGCAGTCAATACAATTTACAAAATGATCCCCCTAAAATTCCTGTCATGAGCCAATCTTAATATTCCCATTCAAAGATAGGTAAAAAGAAAGAAAAAACCAAAATTGAATCAATTCAAGGACCAAAATCAAAGTCCCAAAGAGAAAAATGCTCTATCTAGGTATTCTTATTGGAAAAAGCAAGACTGGATATTTGTTAAACTTAACATTTTGTTTTTTCTTGTTATGGGAAACTAAAGTTGAACATCATAGCTGATGGTGAGACCCAGCAGAGAATGGTAACCCTTCAACAAAACCTTCTAAAATGGCTTGATTTTACTTGTAGCATTTTGCTATGTCTATAATGATCCCCTTCAGATGATTCAATTAGAAAAATTTTAAATAAATCAACCTCACGATTGAAGCTTTAAACTCTGGGGTGAGCCAGAGTGATATTCTTTATTCTTGGGCAGCACCATTATGCCTCTGAGTTTCTCTATTTTCCAACAGGAACATAGGAGTAGATCTTAATCTAATTGTACATTGCAAATGTCAAAAGGCACAATACACACACTATTTCCTTTCTGATTCCATCTTTTCTAAATGTTCTTTCATCAAAACTCAACTGCTTATTCAGTTGTTACTTTTCTTAAAGTGATGATAATTCTATACAAGTGTGATACTCACTATCAAAATCCCTTGCTTTTTAAGAAAATAATTCAAATTTACAAAATGAATCTCTACAAATCCTGGGCTATGTCTTTTCTATTTGTCTCCATGTTTCTTATCTGAATTTATCAGATTAAAGATATTCTGTCTTTATCAGCAGTACCACTATTTTATCTACGCACTTCTGAATTCTGCTTTCAGTGGAAGAAATCTGATCCCCAAATGGGACAAATCTCTAGTCTTTTATATTTGTAAAGACAGCTGCGAGTAATCATGTAGTGTCTCTGCTATTTCCTTCCCATTGTCCCTAATCCCTGTTATTACTCTAAGTGCACACAATTTTTCCCCGATGTTTGTCCTTTTAAGCACACATTGTGCTTCCAAAACATTTTGTTTTAAATTCTTGGTTATAATGTTCTGCTTTTTCTAGCACTTAGTACTTAATTTTCATCCTTTAGTATTTGATTACTTATTTTCAGTTTTTCTCTTTATAAGTCAGACTTCCTTTTTATCTGATTCCTTATTTTTTATTTTTAATCTCTCACATACGGGTAATTCAGTATGCAGAAGAAAGTAACAGAATGCCTCTTGTGTTTCATCACAGGTAAATCCCCTTGTGAACCCAGCAGAAAACCCTCCCAGGTGCTCAGCAAAGCAGAGGAGTTTTGAAGCCACAGAGCAGGTTCTTCTGCTCCTCATTCACTGAGAGCCTGAGAATGCTCCTGCCTGGCCGGCTTCTGCCCAGCAGACTAGCATTCTCACATATGTGAATTACGCTGAGAGCTCTCACTTACATCTGGAGTCCTTACTCTAAAGGCATCTCTGTAACCCAGAATCTCTGTAGCACTGCTGCTAAGTAATTTGTAACCTTTGCACTCATTCTGAATCCTCGAGACACCCTGCCTCACTGAACAGCCCGATTGGCTTCAAGTTGTGCTAAGGAGCACTGCGACACTTTATGTCCTAGATCGTCAGCATCCTTGACAGTTCTACTCCCCATCACCGCCCTGGCAGGTGAAGTAGAAGCTATGCAGAGAAGAGATCTGGAGACTTCATGGTGAGTCATCCTTGACATTTAGCAGCGTGGTTCTGCTTGTAACTTCTTTCTGTGCTGTGCTGTGACTACCTCACAAGCCTTTGCACAACATCCCCCTCTCCCGGCAGTGCCCTTCTCCATCTGAGCTTTCCCCTAACTCTTCCTCTTTATTTAGAGAAAATTTTCATTTCTGTCTCATATGCGTACTCTTAGTTCAGGAGTTCAGTCGTTTGTACAAGGTATATCGACGCTACTAACAACCCTCAGTTTCCTTTCTTCTCATTTCCCCTATCAAGAGGTAATCACTGTCCACTGTAGCCTTGTTTTTACTGAGTTTCAATTTAGGAATGACTTGTTAGCTTCCTAGTATGGATGTTGAGTACATGGGTCCCCCTTCAACCTGCTCATTAATACCTTCTATTCCCTATAGTAAAATTATAGTTTTGGTTAGATAGATATTTAGTATTTACATTATTATTACTATGTATGCCACTTAGACCTGAATCATATAGTCGACTAATAATCATGTTCTATTAGCACTTCAACCTGTTTTTTCCTTTTGAAAAGAATAATCTTCCTTTTTTGTGCCTTTTTTCTATATACTTAAGAGGCCCATCCAGAACACTGTAAGTTTCCTGAGTCTCTCCTCAGTGCTGCCGTTCACATCAGTTCTCCTAACACTTGTCTGTCTGCAGACGTGACCGTGAGAACATTCTGACCCGCTTCTGTCTGCACAGGTGCCCTCCATACTTCATGTACTGCTGTCACTCTGGGGTCCTCATTTGCCACCATCCCAAAATTCTTTCTTGCCCCTAGTCCATGATTGGTTCTCCTATACTTATTGCAAAGTTTTATCATCTGTTCTGAAAGAATCACTCGGGGATAATTGCTGAAGCACAGTGAGGAACACACTTTCAGGTCCATTGCCGCAGTTACGGGGATAATCGCCATGGGGCCATGCAATTAGGAGGGGAGATGGGGCTTAACTCTGAATGCAGGATGGACAAGCGGGAATTTAGCCAAGGAGCAAGGTAGTACAGTGGGTGGGCAATCACTGAGAAGAGTCGTTAATAACCAAGAGGATTCTGGCTAAACAGGCCTAACAGGATTCCTGCTATGGCCAGGGTCAGGCCAGGGTGATCAGATGGCCCCGGGGGGATGGTGAAGGACGGGGAACCTGATCAGATCTCTGGGATGTTCAGATGTCAAGGGCGATAGAATCAGGCTAAACTGACTTAGCGGGATTCTTTGCACAAACTGGACTTGACAATAAAATGCACAGATGGGCTAAGGAGGGCAATGGCAGACCTTTTAGAGCTTCCAATCATACAAATAGCCCACTGTGGTGTGTGTGCAGTGGGTTCACCGCCACTGGTCTAGGAGAATGATCAGGGCCTGACTACAGTTCGGCCTAGCAGAGAATCTTTGTCACAGTGTCATAGGCAGCTAAGTTAGAAATTAACATGCAGCAGAGAGGGGTTGGGCTCAGGGAAGCCAGCAGAAAGGAAACTCGGAGTCAGCATTGTGGCTGGAGGTGCACCAGGGAAGGCGCGGCCTCAAGGCCCAGTCACAGGCCCAGGTCCGCGTGCTTGCCTTCGGGGATAAAGGAGACTTGAGAGTACAGGGCTACCTTGGTTCACCAACTTACTGTGTTCTATAATTTTGGGAAAGACGACCCTGTTTGTGTTTGTGCGGGAAAGATGGCTGCAGTTGTGTTTGTCACCCCATGCGGTTTCCGAACAAAAGCAACGTTTTGCCAAACGCTTCTGTTCGTGAACCAAGCAAAAGTGTTTGTGAATACTGTACCTGGTGGCACCTTGTCCACTAGGCCTCGTGCACCTCGGTGGGCGACCAGAGCACGTGAACCCATCCTTTCCCAAATCGCCCCTGTGGAAGAAGTCGTAGTTAAGCCAAGGTCAGTGGCATTGGCCGTGCACCCTTGCTCCATGCTCTGCTTCCCTCCTGGATCGATATTAGCCAAGCAGCTGTACTTGTGATGCTATAGGTTGGCTGTAGCTTGGTTCACGTAGTACTCACTTTGTGATTTTGCTGCGTAAATTACCCCTGACAGAAGTCCCACTGGACCCCTCCTGTCTCCGGGAGCTGTGCCTATTCCTCAGTAAACCTTTCTACTCTTAACCTCCTTTGTTGTTTGGAAGTCATTCTTCAATTTCAGGGGACATGAAATCAGCACATCTAACGTCTAACTGGTTGGGAGTTTTATTTCACCTATATCAATAGTTCATATATGAAGATATTGAAGATAATTTTTCAGGCTTTTTTTTTCCTCGCATAGCCTCTGCTTTCTCCAAATTGCTATATTTTGTTTATTTTCCTAGGATATTTTACAATCCTTGGGTCTATGCTTATACTGCAGAAAAGTGGAATATCATGTTTTGGAAACTCTGAGCACGTGAGACTAAATGGCAATACTTTCACATTATGGTAATCTGGCTGGCATGGTCTTGGAGAACTGATTTCTGCATTAGTTTTTTTCTTTTCTTATTGTCTGAACAGTCCCTTCATAAGAGACTTATATACGTATTACTTCCTGGGCTCTTAGTTTCATAGACTTTGAAACAGTTTTAGAAAGATGTCTAAAATTTCTTTTCTAACTCAAATATGTGGTTATGTTAGGTATCTTTATATGCTTTTAAGTAGAATTCAGTGATATGATAATAACAAGAAACTCACAGAGCAAATTGTATTATTTGTTCATACACCAAACAGTTGTATTTGGTAAGAGTTAAAATTTCACTAGAATATGGCTGGGTGTTGTTTAAGTAAGAGTCTAATTAGGAGTTTCAACATAGCCATTTAGAGAAAGAAGAGCATAGGAGTAGCTCAGAGGCCTTGGATATTCTGGAAAGGGAGAGGCAATCATACCCAGACAGAAAAAGTTAGTCTGAAAGACAGATAAGCAGTGCCACCACTGCTCCTGCCTCCCCCAGCCCCTGTGCTGGGAAGCAGGCCATCTTGGGAGTGGGAATAATAGCCTGAAGGAAGGGATCAGCACTGTAGAGGACAGAATTCTGGGATAAGCTCCCTACCTATGCTTCCTCCCACCTGGAAGAGGAAACCCCGTGTGGGAGTAAACTGTGGCTGGGACCCTGGGGAAGCCAGGAATGGCACCCAAATAAAGAAGAGAAAGCAATGCAGAAATAGGCAGCCCCCCATTATCCCCCCAGGCACTGTGGAAAACCACGTCCCAGAACACCCTACCAAGTACCTACCACCCAGTGTCGAGGAGGGAGCCCCACCCTAAGCAGAGAGAGGCTGAACATGGGTCAAGGACAGTTAGGCAAGGACTGCAGAGGAAAAGAGGGCGTTACCTGGGCCGGAGGACTTCGAGCAGTGGGAGAGCACAGAGACTATTGTGGGGTTGGCCCAACCGCAAGAGCAATGGGGATAGGAGGACCTTGGTAGAAATCAATCAGTATCTAGGTGTCAGGCCAAAAATTATTTCATGTCCTTCCCTTTTTGGATTAATTGAGGTGGTTAATTACTTGATTGGGACAGAAACAAAGATCTGCAGTTAACTTCACTTGAAGCATCACTTGCAGTGAGGAGGTGGGTCCAGAGAAAGGAGCAGCTCTCACTGCTCCCAAACAGAAGGGGGAACTGTTCCGACTTCCCGCCAGCAGACTGAGACTACAGTGTGAAGGGAGCTGTGTGGACGCGTGGCGACAGGGTGTGGTGGCCTCATGGGAGACTTTTACATATAATTTATTGTTGTGTGCCTTTTCTGGGTTTTCTCTTTTTTACTTTGTTTCTCTCTTTCATTTTCTTTCATTTTTGCTTCTTTACCAATATTTTTTAATTTCTATTTTTCAAGTTTTTTCTGCTATCTTGTTCTTTCTTCTCTTTGCTCTTTTTAACCTTTTCTCTCTATTCTATTCTTTTTTTCTTCCTCATTTTACCTATCTCCTGTCCTCTCCGGCTTCTTCTCTACCATTCTATCTATAGCAAGAGGTGCTTATGTATGTATAAAAGAGAGTAAGAATAGCCTTTTAACTTGAATAGTATGGTTCATGGCCATGTCAGGGTAACCTTAACATAATTGTACTTATAAGACTCAGACAAAACTAATCACAAATATATTAACAGGTTCTGACAACCTCAGACTTCCCCCAATCTCTAATTACCCTTCCCTCCCTCTGCATCCCTTCTCCTGTTCCACAAACACTCTCTTAAACTTCTTTAGTGCTGTCCCTTTAATCCAGCTATTAAAAATAGCCCCAACAGGGTCTGACCTCATATCTATTTTTTTTTTACCTGTTAACATTTCATTCACCTCCCTCTCCTCCTATGAATTTATCCCCTTCCTTTTCCCTTTCTTCTTTTCTTCTCTTCTTCCTCCTTGTCCCAGATTCACCACTAACAGTATAGTTTGTAAAGAGCACTGACAAAAAGGTAAAATTGTCAAAACAAGTTGTAATGTTTTCTATTTGATCTGTGGATGCTCTCATTACAACACTGAGACTGGTCTAACGCAATCAAATTGAGCAGGATGCAGTAGTGAACAATACCTTTCGACAAAGCCAAGATCATATCACTAGAAAATGGAATAATCTGCACTCTAATTAACCTCAACTCACAGCATGCACATGCATACACACACACACGCACATGCACACACACACAAAACATGAAAAAACAAGGCAATATAATGCTTATAAAGACTCCCAAGTCTCCCAAAGCAAATTCAAAGAGCACCAATGGAGAGGAAATCAAACAGCAAATAGCTTCATGAAGCAATTAAAGAAGAAAAAAAGAAAATCAGCCAGTTCAAAGATGACATAACCCAAAAGGCAATAGAACTAACAAACAAATTGACCAATGTAGATACAGCATAAGCAAAATATTAGAAGATCTGACTAAAACTATTCAAAACATAAATGAAAAATTTACTAAAGAAGTAGATTCCATGAAAAGGTGCCAAAAGTAAATCTCCAAAATAAGGAATTACATTGACCATATGAACAACACAAGTGACCAGGGTGAAGAGAGAGTTTCAGACCTTAAGGATAGAGTGGAAGCAAAAGATGACCTACTCACTGATACTGTAAAAAAGATGAGTGTAAGGAAAATTGATCCAACAGCTACTAAATGATGCTTAGAAGACTAACCTAAGGCTAATTAGAGTTAGAGAGAGATTGAGGACAGATCATATGGTATAAAAACAATCTATCCACAGAAATCATAGCAGAAAGCTTTCCAAGTATGAGAGTATAAATATCAGCATAGAGGTACATAAGGTTTGCAGTACACCAAATAATTTCAATGAAAAAAGAAGCTAATAATGACACATTATAGTCAAAATCCCAGAATTGCAGCACAATTTAAATTTAAAATCTGAAGGACAGAAATTTAAAAGCTGTCAGAATAAAGCAAAAATCACTTACAAAGATAATCTCATTAGGTTTACAGCAGACTTTTTGAAACAAACTGTAAGGGTCAGAAGGGCTTGGAGTAAAGTGTATGAAGTTCTAAAAGAAAACAACTTTCAATCCAGATCAATATATATTGCAAAAGTATCTTTTCAAATTGATGAAGAAATAATATTCCATGAAAGGAACACAATAAGAAATTCAGGACCACAAAACCAGCACCCCCCAAAAATACTCAAGAATATCCTAGTTGTAGACAATGAAGTCAACAAAGCTAAAACATCTGGTGGAATGAACACATCAAGCAGGGTGATCAGTTAAACAAAAATGAGAAAGATAAAGTAATCAATAACTGAAAAATAACACAATGACAGATATGTCAATACCTATTAGTAATATTCTTAGTGAAAATGACCTCAATTCCCCAACTGGAATACATTGGCAGGCTGAATCAAAAACCAAAACCCAACTATTTGCTGCCTATAAGAGACTCATTTAATCCAAAAAATTCATAGACTAAAAATCAAAGAATGGAGAACAATATTCTATGTACCAGAACCCAGAAAATTAACATGGGTAGCTATTATCTTCTCAGTCAAAATGAACTTCAAGTTAAAAATGATCTGAAGAAGCAAAAAAGTCATGACATATTAATTAAGGAACAATTAGCAAACATTATGGGAATAAAAGACTGAATAAATACCAACACAGACATGGGAGCCTTCAATACCATGCTTTCACAAATAGATCAACCAAACAATAAAAAAGAAAGAAATAGCAAAGCCGAACTACACCTCTAAACAAATGAATTTCACAGATGACTACAGAGCATTTTACCCTACACACAACATATGTTCTTCTCAATTGCAACAGCACTTTCTGCAAAATAGACCACGTACTAATTCATAAAGCCTGCTTAAATAATATAAAAGAATTGAAATATTCTCATGAATCTGATGATACCATGGTGCACTGAAACTAGAAACAAACTGCAGAAGAAACCACAGAGATTTTAGTAAAACATTGGGACATTAAATAGCACACTACTGAATACACAGTAGGTCACGGAAAAAAAAATCAAGGAACAAAGTAAACAATTCCTAGAATCAAACAATATACCAGAACCTATGGGACACAAATAAAGCAGTCTTTTTTTTTTAACTGGGAATCAAATTTGTCAGGCAGGCACCATGCCACTGAGCCATATCCCAGGTGCCTGATAGCAGTCTTAGGAGGGAAGTTTATTAATGTGAATGCTCAAATTAGAAAACAGAGAACTTAAATAACCAAATGATCCACCTCAATATCACAGAAAAACAAAACAGTTCAAATTCAAACCTAGTACAAAGTAGAAAATCATGAAGAT
The DNA here is from genome assembly GCA_004363535.1 of Dasyprocta punctata. Classification (NCBI taxonomy): domain Eukaryota; kingdom Metazoa; phylum Chordata; class Mammalia; order Rodentia; family Dasyproctidae; genus Dasyprocta; species Dasyprocta punctata. Next base: position 2,943 of record RJWM01005528.1, on the reverse strand, counting down.
CAGAGCAGACATTAATGAAAGTGAGGCTAAAAATTTATATAAAGAATCAATGAATCGAAGAGCTATGAAAAGATAAACAAAATAGACAAACCCTTTACCAAACTTACCAAAAGAAGGGAAGAACCATATAAAGGCAATTGGAAATAAAAAAGGTGAAATCACAATAGATGCCACCGGAACTAGAAGATCTTTAATAACAACAAGAAAAATTGTACTCCATTAAATTTGAGAAATTTGAAGAAATGTACAGATTCCTATAGACAAGTGAACTACAAAAACTGAACGAGGATAACATAAAAATTCTACATATCTAATAACAAGCAATGAAATTGAGGCAGTTAAATCAAAACAACACAAAGCAAAAGGAAATGAACCTACCAATTAATAAAAGGCCGAGATCTGATGGACTCACAATAGAAATCTATGAGAACTTCAGTGAGGATATAACACCAATAGTTTCCTAACTAGTCAAATTGAAAGGGAACGAGTACTTCCAAACTCATTGCTGAAGCTAGTATTATCTGTATTCTAAAACCAGACAAAGACCAAACTAAGAAGACTACAGATCAATCTCTTGAATGAACATATATGTGAAAATCCTTATTCTACAAACAGAATGCAACAAATTATCAAAAAGGTCATCATAATCGAGTAGAATTCACCCTAGACATGCAAGAAAATCAATAAATGTAGTGCACCAGATGAAGAGAAGCAAAGATAAAAATCACATGACCATTTCAATAGATGCAGTAAAATTCATACATGATTAAAAAAAAAACCCTAAAGAAATAGGTACAGAGGGACCTTATCTCAAAAGTCATTTATGACAAACCTATTACCAACATCATGTTAAATGGGAAAAACTGAAAGCTTTCCTCATAAAATTGGAAACAAGAAAAGGATATGCACTATTACCACTGCTGTTCAATATAGTGCTCAAAACATTGGCCAGAGCAGTCAGGCAAGGGAAAGAAATAAAAGGGATACAGAAAAAGAAGTCAAATTATCATTATTTGCACATGACATGATCCTCTACAAAGAAGACCCCAAAAAATTCCTCCCAAAGGCTCATAGAACTAAGGAACAAGTTCAGCAAGATATAAAATCACCACACAAAATCTGTAGTATTTCTGTACATAAATAATGAACTCACTGAGAAATTAGAAAAATAATGCCATTTGTAATAGCATCAGTAAAAATGAAATACTTAGGAATTAACCTAACCAAGGAAGTAGAAGACTTTCACAAAGAGAACTATATGATTATATATATATATACATATATAGACATAAGAAAATGAAAATATATACACTGTTCCTGGATAGACAGAATCAATATTGTCAAAATGACTATGCTACCAAAACTCATATATATGTTTAATGCCAATAGAGTAAAAAATAACAACCGCATTCAGCACAAAACTAGAAAAACCTATCCTAAGATTTATATTCAACCAGAGAGACTCAAAATAGCAAAAGTCATCTTAGGCAAACAAACAAACAAACAAAAAACCAAAAAAAAAAAAAAAAAAAAAAAAAAAAAAAAAAAAAAAAACCAAACAAACAAAAAAAAAAAAAAAAAAAAAAAAAACAAAGCAGGCGACATCACAATCCTGGATTTCAAGTGATACTATAAAGCTACAGTGGTAAAAGCAGTATGGTAATGGCACAAAAACAGACTTGCAGATAAGTGAAACAGAATAGGAGATGAAGAAACCACCTCAGGCACATCAAGCCATCTGCTGTTCGACAAAGACCAAAAACATACCCTGGAGTAAAGATAGCCTCCTTAGTAAATGGTACAGGGAAAACTGGTTACACACTTGGCGAGAGATTGGCTCTAGACACATATCTGTCACTATGTACCAAAATAAAATCAACATGCATCAAAGACAGAAACTAAAATAGAAAATTATTCTTCTGGAAGATAAAATAGGTAAATGTCTTAAAGACATAGACACAGGAAAGGACTTCCTAAACAGAATCCAACTGCAGAAGAAATAGCATCAAGAATCAAGAAAAGAGATTATATCACATTAAAAACTTTTTCACAGCAAAGGAAAGAACAGAGTGAAGAGGCAATCTACAGAATGGGAATGTTTTCTAGCTACTCCTCTGACAAAGGACTGATATCTAAAATTTACAAAGAGGGAAAAATATCAAACCTCCAAAAATAAAAGAACCAATCAAGCAGTAAGCATCTGAAATAAATAGACATTTCTCAGATGAAGTACAAATGGACAACAAACACATGAAAAAATGCTCAGTATCTCTGGCCATTAGAGAAATGCAAATTGAAACAACATCATAATTCTGTCTTACTCCAGAAAGAACAACAATCATCAAAAAACCAAAAGCGCTGGCGAGGCTGCAGGGATGCAGGCAGTGGGCACTCCTCTGCATCGCTGGGGGGACAAACCGGTGCAGCCACTACGGAAAGCGGGGTGGTGACGCCTTAGAAACCGCGAAGCACAAATTTCATTTGGCCTAACTCGTCCCCTTCTCGGTGTCTTGCAAAAGACTTAAAGACGTCACACCACAGTGGGACACACATTCATTTCCATGTCTGCAACAGCACAACTCATAATAGCTGGAGCTTGGACACAGCCTGTATATCCATAACCAGATGAATTGATAAAGAAGTGTTTTTATACACAGCGGAGTACTAATTTGCCATAAAGAAGGATAAATTTGCATCATTTATGGGGAAATGAATGCACCCAAAAACTATGATGTTAAGTGAAATAAATCAGACAACCAAACTTAAATATCATATAACTTTTATTATATGAGACACCCATAGTTAAATAATTAAACAATAAAAGATAATAGGAAGCAGAAAGATATGTCTTTTGCAAATGGGAAGGGGTGGGGAGCAGAGGGAGCAGAGAAGGAGAATGAAAAGAGGTAAGATGTGTCAGGAACAGGTGCTCACCTTCGAAGA